>VZTF01005101.1:882858-1130074 GCA_013397755.1 Cnemophilus loriae | reverse complement strand
GTTGGTGTGGCAGGAGGGGCAGGAGGCTCGGCGCGGGGCTCCTCCTCCCGGGAGCGGGGGCACCCAGGCAGGCCGGGCTGGCCGCTGCGACTTCGGGGAAGGAGCGTTACAGGGCGGGGTGGTGGGAATGCAGCCCTCTGTGGGCAACTACCGTGACCTTGCTCTTAAAAATGCCTCTTAAAGCAAAAAATACTTCTCTGGGATAATGTAACTGCTCCAGATACAGGGGCTGGGGGGTGGCCCGCAGTGTCTTTGATTCTTTTGCCTTTTAATTCTTACATTTCTTGCAAACGGAGTGAGCTGTCTCTTTGCAGAATTTGTTTTGCTTTTGTTTTCTATGTCGTTACATCCAGCTTTCCTTCCAAAGCCTGTTTCTTTATGCCTTTCTGCCTGAAGCAGTTCCATCAGTGAAGTTTGACCTGAGCTCTTTTAATAACCTACAAAAACAAATCCCACTTGATTATTTATTCCACTCTCCAGCTACAAGAATGGTTTTGCACGTATGGTGTGGTTTTGAATCTCACGGTTGTACAGAACAGGCTTGCTGAAGGCTTTCAGGCAATGGACGAATCCTACACGCTTTGGCCTATCTGATAATACAAACACAAAGGGTGTTACGCTTGTTCGGGGATGGAAAGTATTACTTGCTCTAGGGCATGTGCATGTGGAATTGAGCAAGCTTACTCAGTGCAGCTGGGTTTTACTTACAGGTGTGGAGACCTAACCAGTGATGGTCTTGCAGGTCGCATGAGACCTAGTCTCGGTTCTAGAGATGCCAACAAATGCACTTCCAGGGCAGAATAGTAACTGACATCTCAGTATGTGTCTGCGGGTATATCGGTGTATTAGATAACTTGGAAATGGTTTAAACTATAACATGAAATGAATCTGGGCCAAACTTATTTAAGGGAGCTGTCAAAGTGATTTCACTGACTTACTTGAGTTTTCCTTGTATATAATGAAGGGAAGCTCTTGATTCTTCTAATAGTAGCTAAGAAAAATGTTGAATTTCAGATAGTCTCCTGCTTTGATCTCAATCTCTGGGCACTGCCATCTTCCTTTTTTGCCTTACTTGGTTCAAAGATATGTAACACAGGCTAGTTTGACAGCAGGATGCATAACATGGGATGCCAGGACAGGGACCGGACACATTGCAGGCTGCCTGCAGATCTTTGTGATTTTCGAGGCCAGCTGGGCAAAAATGTGATAGGAGAAGAGAGAGAGAAGTATCTGCTGAACCAAAACTAATTCAGAGTTGCAGAGGATGTACAAAGTTGTACTCTGAAACAAGGAATTTTAATGTCTTCTGCTGCAAAAGTTACCAAGGTTTTTGGACCAGTGGGTTGTATAAGCATTCAAAGTAATCTTGTGGGCTACCGTATACTTCATGGAGACTTCTAAATCAGAAATATTAGTAAGGTGGTCTAAGAGGGTTCCGGGTCCTGTAGTTTTTGGACTGCACATTCTAGGCAGAAATAGAGTTGCCTTTTGTGTGTGGTTTTTGTATTTTTACTTTTAAGCCTGCTCTTTAGGGATCAAGGCTTTTGATGGCTTGTTAGGTGTGCAGGTGTAACCTTCTTTGCAAATGCTTTAGGTAGAATTGTTATGCAAATATTAGGGAATAAATATTTCAAGATGGTAACAACTGAATTTATTTTCTGCCTGTTATTTACCTGAAATGAATCAATGTGTTTATTTCATATACTGTTTATTTTTTTAAATTATTGTTTGATATTTTAGTGCTAGCTGGCTACTTACTGTATATGTGTTTTGATTTCTTTTTCATCCTTCCTTAGCTGCCTAAATTATTTGGTATCGCATCAAAGCTATTGTTTAAAAGATGCATGGAAAGTACATGTTTAGCTCCTCGTTTCTGAAGATTGATCCAGCATTCTGGACAAATACAAATGTCCTTAATAGTCTCCTGAAATGTATGGTGTGCTATTTCTGAACCTTCATTTCTCACCCTCCCAACCTCTCCCCTTGGCAAAAAAAGTGCTCTGTATGTATAGAGTTTTACTGTATTTGTTATTTTCAATATAGATAACGTTTCACTTTGGAAATTAGACCAATCTTGTTTCGAACCTGTTTTTTTTTTTTAATAAAGGCTAAATGTTTATTGCTGTAAATGCTTCCTTTAAAAAAACCCATAGTCCTTAA
Organism: Cnemophilus loriae; assembly: GCA_013397755.1. Lineage (NCBI taxonomy): Eukaryota > Metazoa > Chordata > Aves > Passeriformes > Corvidae > Cnemophilus > Cnemophilus loriae. The sequence goes on along the minus strand of VZTF01005101.1, from coordinate 1,127,914 downwards.
TCCAAAACCTGCAGAAACAGGCTTCCGTTTATGTTACAGAAAGATCTCTTGGCATTTGAAAGCTCTTTAAAAATCCAGTTGAGGCTGCTTATGTTGCCTGCTGTGAAATTCACCACAGTTTTGCCATGAATTCTGAAATACTTTTTTAATGTATTCTTGTGTGTGAAGAGATACTGATCTTGGTGTACCAAGCTTATAATTGGGGTCTACACATTTTTCCTTAACTTTAAGTGATTTTTTCTTTTAAGTTATTAAAGACTAATTCTTGATACTTTTTCTGTCCAAATTGATTGCCTGTAAGCTTGATACTAAAATTGTTGCTGCCCATACTGTCATTTTTCTTGTTGGATAAATGCTGCTTGATATGTGAACAGATGGGATGCTTATTAATCATTCTTAGTTGAATATTGCAGACTAATGGTAAAATGAGGACTGACAGAAAAATATACTTCAGCTCAATGGTCAGTTGTGTTGCAAACAAAGCAAATACTGTATACGAGCTCATTTGTATATACACTCAAAATAAAGCAAAAAGGCAAACATTGATTCTACAGTGCTACTGGACAGCCTGTTTGCTGTAATTATTGATTTTTGAGTATTAAAGAAAAAGAAAAGACAAGCACACAACTCTGACAACCTTCCAGTGCTTTATTGATGCTATACCAAGCATTTTTTGGTACTCTGTATATATATCTTAAAAGTGTGCAGGAAAATGTCTTACCCCCCCATTTATTCTTCTATGAACTATGGCTAAAGTTTTAATGGATAAAGACTACGATGATGGGAACACAGGCGTTTACCTTTCCCCTTATCTGCTGAAAAAAAAGTTGAAATGTCTCGAGTCTGGTGTTTTGATTTTTGTGAGATAAGAATGATGAACAGTGGGTATCCTATTTCTCACTGGGATCTCAAAGTCATGGAAATGCCCAGGTTTATAAAATGAAACTGATTCTTCAGCTGTTGGTTGGTGGCAGAAGAAGAGCTGGGTCTCCTGCTGGGCTGGACTCAGCAGTGTGCCCCTGTAGCCCTGAAGGGTAATTACGGAGTGGGCAGCATTAGGAAGGGCCTGACCAGCAGGTACCGAGCAGGAACTGTTCCCATCTGTGATGCTCCCCTGCAGAGCTGCTCAGATCACACACACCTGCACTGTGTGAGAGACAAACGGGGGAATCAAGCGCTGGGTTCTGCGGGTGGGTGGAGGCTCGAGCACCTGAGGGTGCACGAAGGACTGAGTGAGCAGGCTGAGGGAGAGCATAATTACTGCATTTAACCAGCTTTAAGGCGAGGGGTTGTGAAGGTAATGGAGCCACTTGCTGCTCTGAATGAGTCAATGGCTGCAAGACATAACAATGGCAATTTCAGTAGGTCATGAGGGAATGAATGTCTTGGTGTAGCAGTCACCCGCTCTCATGGATCAAGAGCCCAGAGGGGCCATGGAATCTTCATCCATAGAGGCTTTAGACTCAAAAAGGTCCAGAGCAGCCTGAGAAGAATACAAATTTGAAGTTCTACTTGTTTTGAGCAGGTAGATGGTCTCCAGAGGTGGCTTCCAAGCCACAATTTTACTGTTTATAGATTTTAAAACTTCTGTTTTCCAAGTAGCTTGAGGAAGTTGGCAAAACAAAGGCACGGTGATTTAGGTAAACCAGGTTGCTCAGAACTGTGTTAGAAGTGGTGAAGGGAAAAGTAATGAGATGTGGTAAGTGTCTTAGTTCAGGTCTGCTGGTGGCAGTACGGATTTTTCTGCCCTGCATTGAACTTTCCAGCTGACTAGGCCAGAAGTGCTTCCAGGCTATTATAAAGGCCAAAAAAAGGGTTGTGGTACCTGTCATGCCTGTGACCACTGTGATGAACGTAGAAACCCATCTCCAGAGAAACAGCCGGCAGTCAGCAGCCTGGTAGCCAGCTGAAGTTAGTCTGAGTCTTGCTTTCTGTATTGGTGGAACAAGTTGGCAGCTGCTGCTGTAGGGCTTTGATCTGCTGGGTGGTTCCTTATGCTTAGCTGGCTTATGGTTATCCCAGCAAGTGGCTTCATGGAGCAAACTAGCACCTAGTTCCAGTTGGTCACAACAGCCGTCCATGACTGCAGAAGGGTGGCAGGACTATGGCAGCTGGGAGAAAGAAAAATGGCCATGGCAGATCCATCAGTCTCTCTTTAATGCTTGTGCTGCCTTGAGTTGTCCTGCATCTCATTTGTTTCTGAAAGTTCTTACATATTTGTCTATTTAGTAAAACCAACCAGAGATCTTAGTGAGGTGAGCAGGACAGACAGTTACAACCCAGAGTGAGTATTTTGTATCTTAACAAAGCAGCTCTCCTGGTATGAACCTGTAGGTATTTGAATATGTGAATACAGCTGCTCCTGTGACTCTTGAGAGAATTGTGTAGGAAATCTCGTGTTAGGGATGGCACATCCTTGAGAATCCTAGATGTATTCTGTAGTAGCTTTAACACCTAAGATGGTGTTGGAGTAAGTACGAGTCACAAAGCTTACTTGCAGTACCATGGGTGTAAACATACATAGTTTTGAAGATGTAATCCTAATGTTAAGTTTTACTATGGAAACAGTAAAAGTGAATGCCATGGTTGACACGCCAACCAGCATAAATCTTGGTAAATTCTGGATTGTTCATTGTGTTTTGGATGGTGACAAACATCCTGGTTACCTTCAGAGAAGGAAAATTAGTAACATGATAACCGAAGAAGGTTTATTAGAAAGGTGTCGGCTAGGTGCATGTGTTCCATTTCATGCCAAAAAGTGAATACTCGGTAGACACACAGTAACAGGAAGATCCTTGTGCGGGGCAGTGACTCATTTAATGATCAGTGAAGCCTTCCAGCAGTGGGTGACTTTCATTTGCACAGTTGCAGCAGTGAAAAACTCAGACATGTTGAACAATAGACAGGGTTTCTTTTGCTGGTGTTTTAAGAAGCATTACGAGGTTCTTCTGCCACTTAAATGTCAAGATGGTGGAAGAAAAAAGACAGTTCAGTTTATAACAAGATTATATTGGACATAAAAAGCATTTGTTAATACTAGCATGGCATTGTGGGAAAATCAGAAAACCTTGATGTGACGAGGGCTACTTTATTCTCCCCCCTATTTTAGTTTATTTGAAATTCTTTCTCAGTTTTCTTCAGAAAATTTCTCATCACAACTCTTCGTAGGCACATCCACCAGCGCTAGTGTACAGTGCACAGCGGTGCTTCTGAAGGCTAGTATTCTTGTTTAAAGAATGGAAATTCTCAAGCTCTTCCTATTTTTGGGAACTTCTGTCATATGGTATGGAACATCCCTGCTGTTGACTGGGTCAGCTGGCCTAGTTGTGTCCCCTCCCAGGTTCTTGCCCACTCCCAGCCCCTTGATGGGGGGAGTGTTGGAGAGACAGTGCTGATGCTGTGCCAGCTCTTCTCAGTACTAGCCAAAACTCTGGTGTGTTATCAACTCCTTTGCAGCTCCCAGTGCAAAGCACAGCACTGTGAGGGCTGCTGTGGGAAAATGAGCTCCAGCTCAGCCAGACCCAGTATAATCTGTTATCACAGAGGTGTTCCCATCATTCCTGATTGGCCCAGCCTTGGCCAGTGGCATGTCCATCTTGGTGCTGGCTGACATTGGCTCTGCTGGACATGGAGGAAGCTTCTGGCAGCTCCTCACAGAAGCCACCCCTGTAGTCCCTGTGCTACCAAGACCTGGCCACGCAAACCGCAAACACTAGGGCAGAGCATCAGTCACTACTGAAGTCTAAGAGAAAGGGGACAGTAGAACAGACTATTGCTATTATTAATTGTTGGTGTTGTTTCCTACAAACTACCTAGAAAGTAGTTGCTTTATTTTGAAATGTGCTGCCTTCTTTCCCATCCCACTACCAAGAAATTCTTGTGCAAAGGATTGTATTGTGTTACAAGAGGTACCTCTGAAGGAATTCTTAGTGCTGAAGTTGTCATGTGTTGGAGTTTTTTGTTCCGTTCTAAAGCTCTTATAGAAGTATTTTATGCCAAATGCTTTAGACAGGATTTCATAGCACATTAATCTGCTTATATTTCACAGATAAATGCATGAATTAACCAAAGTAGCACATTCATAATTGGATTCTAAGTTTTCGTAGCTGGGATTTAAAGTTAAAATTAATGTAGTTTTAAAACATTCTGAAAACTTTTTTCTCAGCTGTTATGCAAATCCTTCCTTCCTCTAATGTTCTATAGCTATTGTCCTCTTGATCACTGATACTTAATTGCTATTTTAGGTCACTTGGTATCTTTTGTTTGCTGTTGTCCTTTAAAACAATTAGGGAACCATTTGATTTGTTTCTTCTGCTGAAACATTTAGCTTCTATATGCTTTGTCTTCCCCTGCAAGAAGAGGTTAAAGAACAAGCATTTCCTCCTACCCCCATAGTAATCCTGGAATTGGATTTTGCTTCTAAACTTGTGCAGATCTCATTGAAGCACTCCGAGTTATATTTACTGGTTTATTTTGCTGATGGTTTCCCTGTTTGTTGCTTTGCCAGTGGTCACTGGATGGGCAGAGAGCTGTTACGCAGGCAGACCTTTGTGGAATGCGGGGAATTAGCGGTCCCTTAGGTAGTCAGCTGAAACAGTGTTGTGCCCAGATTAGTAATTTTTTCTTTTCTTGTGAATTTCAAGTAAGTTTATGGTTAAGCTTTTCCCAGTACCTGAGTAAGATGAATGGGCTGTTACACATGATTCTGCCAAAAGGGAGATACATAAAGGAATATGGAATGGCATTCCCTAGAATTCAGTAGTTCCAGTCATGATCTAGGTGTGATTATGGTTAAACATGTTTTCTGGGTCCAGCAGCAGGCATTCAGATTGCAATTCTGACAGTTAAATTGGGTGTTTAAAATAGAACAGCTTGTTGAAGTGTTGCTTTACTGAATTTTTACTGATTTTAGATTTTTAAGAGCATTATTTAAAAAAAAAGAAAAATTAAATTGATAAATAGTGCTGTGCAATAAACCTGAATATTTTAAGCTTTTTAAAAGATGTGTACCTTGATTTTCTCCCCATTTACCATTCTTTTCTTTTATTTGAAAAAGGATTAAGGAATGGGAAGATCCTTGTCTTATCCTGTTATTTCTGAAAAGGAGAGTTTTGCTAAGAATAGTCTTTTAATCTGTTGTCATAACAGCTTCTTTGCCAAAATGTAGAGTTACACAAGTTTTCTTTTGTTGAAGCCATTGTGGTTTATGATTTCTGTGACAAAACTGACCTGGAAACACAAAGTGTTACTTCATATATTGTGATAATAGGATTAATCATTCAACTGTCTGTAGTGGAGCGTCATATGACATTACACAGAGGAAGCTGTAGAGATGCTCTCCTGTCAAATGTAGCACAGCAGAGTTTGCAGTGATATTTTTTCTTTAGCTATAGAACTACTCATTCTGATAATGCTTGTTCTAGAAAAATGCTGCCTAATAAATTTCTTCATGGTTAATTAAAGTCACAATTCAGGAGTCCATAAAAAGAATTTGAGAGGAAAGGTAGGATGAGAATCTTCATCATTAGAAATGCCAGTTTACAGGCTGTTTAGTATTGCATGCTGCAGCCTGTCTGCCTCATGTACAGCCTCCTGGCATTTGAATCTAAAACCTGTTTTAAAGGGAATGGAAGATACTTTTCTAAAAGAATCTCTGCTGATGTCTGATGACTTAATAAAACAAGAATATTTAAGAACAGAGGAACTCTGCAGTGTATTCCATTACAAATACATCATTTCACTGTACAACCTCCTATGTTAAGCTTTGTGTCACATGTAGCCTTATAACAAAATACAGCCTCATGGAAAATACGTAATACAGAATACCATATTGCGAGAGAGTGGCACTGTAGTAAACTAGAGTAGAAGTGATCTGTAACTTGGTAAGAATTAAGTGCTATTGGCCACAGGTGGGGGTTTTCCAGAGAGGGTGCACTAGTATTCCAGAGCAGCTGTGTTGTAGGAGTTGACCATGAGAAATGCTGGGAAGTTGTGTGTGCTGCTGTCTTACTTGCTGCTGATTTGGATTACCAGGACTGTGTCTATCACCAAAATCAACTTGAAAGCCTCAGATAAAGTTCGGGTAAATCTTAAGCTTTGTAACTCTTAGTGCAGTTTTCAGGAGGTTTAAGTGTTTATGTTGGTGCCTTTCTCTAGGGATAGCTTCATGTTTAGATTATGTACCTTTAAAGATATTATATTTCAGAAACCTGGATAGCACCTGGTGTGTAATACACACAATACATCATCACAGATGATGAAGAAATGTGAGGTTTCATTTCCCTGTCACAAACTGGCAGACTCTCCTGCTTGCTTAGAGGAGAGGGAGATGGCTGAAGGAATGGTAGATAAGCAAGCACAAATTTTCACCTTTTCGTGGAGCTGATAGCATGCATTCATTTACTTATGCATCCTTCTTTCCTTGCCCTCAGGCTACTGGAAGTCTCTATATTTTGACTTCTCATTTTACTCTTTCCTGAATCTTTACTTTATTTAACTTCCCGTGTGATCAAGTTAGAGCTGCTGGTGGCTGAAATGTGTGCTTTACCTAATTGGCAGGCAGGCCTTAAACCAAAAGTCTGGATAATTTCTTCTGTGACCAGCTGCTTTAGTCACAGTTGTAAAAGAGAGATAAAACTGAGTAGCTCGAAGTGCCAGAAGTGAATCAGTTACCTGACTGGTTTAGGTGATATGTGTGTGTGGAAGATAAAAAGCCACATGGGCTGCATGTTTCTGTTTTCCTGTGCTTTATGGCGATCTCTTTTATTGTCTCTGTGCCATTAACAAACAATGCCTTAACTCTTCATGAATGACTATTATATGTGGTTTTTTAGTATTTTTTGTAGTAGAAGGGCTGTAACTTATAGACTAATGGCATTATGGGACAATGGCTTAGAGTGTAGAGATGTGGAGGTGCAAAAGGAGGAAGGTGGATTAAGTGAAATCTTCTCAATAGGAAGTTTACTGATAAAAAGCAAAAAATGTCTGTTTTGAAAAGAGAATCACTGCAAAACTTATATTGTTTGTAAGTAATTTACTGTGGGTGCATTTGTTACTTGGTTCTTCATTATCCTGCTTGTGCAAGGTGTGTGTTGTGTTTTATCTGACTAAAGAATTCAGTTCTCAGTTGAATTGAATTTGATATTAAACAAAACAAATGTTTTAGTGCTACCAGAAATGATATTGATTGTCTTATTTTGGATGTTTTGCAAGAGATGTTTCCCAATATAAGAATTTGCTTTAGAAATGTGCGGTAATATTGATTTTAATATAGAGAGTACTCAGAAGCTGTGAACGCAGGTTCAGCATTTGAAGTTGATGCTGCTGACCCTCATTCAGGAGTCAGGATGAGAAAATACTGATATGTTGTACTTGGTTTACATAAATGTTTGCTTTGAGCTTCCGAGAGAAATGTGATGTAGACGTGCTGCCTCTGCCTGTGCTCCATGGGGAGTGGTGTGTGAAATCGCTGGTGGAGCTTTGGTGGTTCTGTCTGTTCCAGCTGCCCCAGCAGTGCTAGGAAGTGGCCCACCTGGAGCAGTGTTTAACAGTTGTTTCTTGTGGCTTTCTGCATGTTTGCTTGTGATCTTACACTAACTGTTTATAGACAGTATCAGTATTCTGCTAGTTACAGTCTTAATTTTATTGCTGCCAGTCAGAGGTCTTTCCTTACAGTTAAACAGCCTCTGAATCATTACTTACTTCTGACGTTGTATCAGACTGTTCGAAGGTACTTGACACATGGAAGTGGAAAAGCTCATGTTCCAGTTGCCTAATACAAAAATCCCTGTCTCCAACTTCAGGTTTCCCTAATTTCGGGTTCAGCTGTTAATATTTTGGCACTGCTGACTGCACCCGTGAGTGATTGCTATTTCAGGCTGCCTAGTATTTGAATGTAATTTGATGCAGGGAGTTCCAGCACCCGTGCAAAAAACATAAAGTTGAAAATCAGCTGTTTGAACTCATTCCTGGTTTTGTTATTAACCTTTTATTGTGAGTTTTGAAACTATTTGGGGTGAGGTTCCCGAAATAGCACACTCTTTAGTGGAAACACCTACTTTTGATTAGATGCTATGGTATTGACCAGAAAAGTCTGACAGGGGAAGTGCTAGAGGACATGCTAGCTTCAAGTTCCTGTCTGTATGACTAACTCTGCAAATATAATCCCTGGGGTATCCCTGCTTCAGTGACACCACAGAACACATCTGTCCTCACTGTCAGTGAAATTGGCTTTTTCAAGAGAGCGAGTAACAGCATGAAAGGGGAAAACTGAAGGGGCTGCATTTGCCAGCAGCTGCTGCTGGAAGCCCTGCTTGGGAAATAAGTATGTTCCTTTTTCCTGGAGAGATCCTCGCCTGGCTGCCAGTAATAATTCCCCTCCCCCATCTCTCCCTTCAAAGCAAACAAGGAAGCTCCCAGTGTTAGTCATGGTTGGAGATCAGGCTGTTTACCTGTGCTCTACCCAGGTGCTGTAGCTGCTGGCATGGCCCCTCTGTGGGCTGACTGAAGTGACTGAAAGAAGCAGCAGGTCAGTTTAATTAAGATGAAAAACAAAACGTGCATTTGCTATCCTTTTTTGCATATACGTATGTTTTCTTTTAATGACTCCTAGTCTGTTTCTAAGCTGGAAGCTGGCTTTCAGTAGATATGAAATTTTATGGACACATTCTGCCCCCTTCCATTGTAGTTTATAAAGTACATAAATATTAGGGTGGGGAAGATGTAAAATGCAGGGAGCTCGATAAATGTAATTTAGATAAAAAAGAAAAAGTTGCTGGTAGTTTTCTCTATGAAGAAGTTTTCTCCTTTCCTGCCCCTCAAATTCTACTACAACAGTATAAAAGGTAGAAGTTCACCTATTTTTGCAAGAGGGAAAAATAGAGGGCTGAGCATGGAGTCTGTTGAAGAATTTTTGAGAATTTGAGTAGCATTTGTCAGTAGCTCTGGTGTTTCCCTAGAACATCCTCAGTTCATCCTCAGGGCACTCAGATTCTGATCTCCTGCATCATCCTCATTGTGTGTTTTACAGATAGGGTTAAAAACCACCCAGATGTTCCTCTGCTTATTCAGGCTCTGCTTTGTTGTTATTTTTGTCTTCATGTTCTCCTTGGTAAATTTTAAATATTTATTTCTGCTTTGATTCAGGATCTGGAAAACTCTTTAGTCACTTCTAATCAGGGTAAAAACTCTTAGGTACCTTGTGACTTTTGAGGCCCTTTATGCTTTTTGTATACTTATATCTGGAGCTGAGCGTTGCAAGAAAGCTCCCTCTATGTAAGGTAATAGGATTACTTGTCTGTTCCGAACAGAACTGGTATTCGGGGAAAGACATCGGTTGTGAAGATTAAAATCGGATTATCAGACACTGTGAACCTGTGCTGTTTAAGTGGTAGGCACCTCCTCGTTATTGATGGACCTCCAGGTGACTTTTGGAATGCGTAATTAAGTTCAGTCCATTGCAATTGCCTTCAAGTAGATGATCTTTTATAGAAACTGTGATAAGGTGAATAGTGGCCAAGAAAAAACTGCTGGAGTGGAGAAGGGAGTGGTTTATTTCCCTGTATGTCCTCCCCTTCTAGTAGACTCCTCAAATTACAGTAACTGTCTTAATAAGGTGCGATGGCAGATACATATGAAGAAAAGTATATCTAGTTTCCTGGATGACTAGAAAAAGTCATCATGTGATCCAGCTGGAGCATGCTGTTAGTTACTGTACGAACCTGTAAACTGCAACATTAAATTACGGCAAAGGTTGCATTCGTATTAATGGATTTTGTTCACTGTTTATTAATTTAGGACTCTACATAGTTGTTCCCTGTAAACTGCACTGAGGACAGAGATTAACACAGAGGGCTCTAAATCTTTCCAAGAGATTTATCAATCTGGCAACGATGTCTGCTGAACCAGTGAAGTAATTCCTTGACTCAAACAGCCCATCTTACATTTTTTTTTAAAGTTTCATTTGCTGTTGTGTACTCAGAAATATTTTACTTTATAGCCAAATCTATTTTTCTGTACCAAACCTGTCATCTTTTCTGAAATTATCATCTTTAGTGGAGCAAGCCATCTGTTTATTGTTAAATACTCAACAGGTTCTGGGAAATCAAGTAATTGGCTTTGCATTTTCCATATAAAAACAGCTATAAAAAATGTAACAGTCCTAAAGTTTAAAAAAAATTAAATGTGCCTTAAATTTCTTGTCTTTGAGCAAACTGAAGTGACTTACCTTTTTCTATTTGAACTTGGAAGCAGTCAGCAAGTCATAACGTAGAAATCTAAATGTCCCCTTGTTGTGTTTATGCAGGTTTCCCCAGCCTCAGTACTTCTTTTCTAGGTGAATGCTGAGATCTAGTGTTCACCTTTGCTTTACTGAATCTGTGACTAGTGAAGTTTGACTTTTTGGTGAGCAAAAGAGACATTAAAATATACTGTTATTTTAAGAAACGTACCTGCGCTGTGCCTCAGACCTGAGCCATACAAGAATCACTCCAGTGTATTTGTGGTTTTGTGTAATAGTTGCAAGTAGATAATAGCTCCTGGGATCAGAGCTGTAGCCTTTCAATTCGTGCTGTGCCACTCGTGCTGTGAGTGGTGTGAGCAGGGCGGAGTTCTGCTGTAATGCAGGTGTGCATTAGCTGAGGGGAGAGGCACTGCCACGGCCAGTGCACATCAGCTCGAGGCCTCATTAAACACACGTCAGCATTACGAGTGGTTCAGGCAACCGTGTGGAGGTTGTTCAGCTTAAAACCATCTGATCTGTGAAAGCATGATTTGAAAGCCATGCAAATCCTAGAGTCATCAGTGAGAATATTCCATTTTAGAATAAGCTTCAGATTTTTAGACATCTTTGGCATTTGTAATGGTTTGGTAATATCTTGCTGCAGTTTTCACCCAGCTAGTGTTTACTCTTTTTTCCAAATGCTCTATCTGCATTAACATTTAACAGAGCTGGAAGTATTGTGAAATACAACATTCAATTTTGAGGGCAGCGTGGACAAACAAAACATTAAAACCATAATTACTTTTTAGACTAACTGAATGAGCTATGAAGTTACCTTTAAAAACAATTTTTTTGTTTTCTAGATTTGAGCCTTTGAAGCATGTGTGAAAACTAGGCTATGTTTGCAGTATCCATTTAGCATGTCCAGAAACATTTAAACATGACAGCTGAAAATCAGACAAGCATTCAAAAACACATGATGCATACAAATCAGCTATGTGTGAACTGTATTTTCACAGAGAAATTAAGTGAAATTCATTAATGCAAAAGCTTTATATACACTGTCCATTTGTTTTGCATTCAGTAGCAAACTAGCATGTACTTGAACTGTTGGATTTTTCTAGGTCAACCACAGATTCCTACAGAATATTCATTTTCATACTGTTAGATGCCTTCTAAATGGAGTTACTGAATCATCATTGATATGTAGTCTATGTTGTTATGTCAATTATATTACTATTTAATGTGTTAATATATGTAATTGTTTTATTTTAAACTTGCCTTCTTCCATTTCTGCATCTCTTTGGCTGTCGTGGTCTGCATTTTCTGTCAGTCCTACTTCTGAGCAGCTTCTGTAGTAATCTTTCACTGTAGAACAGTTTTGCCAGCACATGTAGACAGATTGCTGTTAGTTGGTGTTCGTGTTGTACCTCAGACATGTCTTGCCCCAAAGGCTGATCACTGGCTTGGCATCCAAAGTTTCTTCCAAGACTCAGCCCACTTGATGCTTGCTTGTTAGGAGAGGATTGCTTTAGAAATGATGAACATGAAAACCAAGTCTGATTTAATGCAGAATTTGTTGTTAATGATGGTTGTTCCCATCTCTGGTTTTCTCTTTTCTTATGTTTTATGGTATTTCACTGGGGTATGAAAATACCTTCTCAGTTGTACTTCTTCACTGCAGTAGAAATAACCTGAGTGTGTATAATTTCTTACATAAAAGGATATTTAGAGTAAGGATTCTGCACTATAGCATGGGATGAATCCTGGATTTTCGTGTTGTGTTGTCTAACGAAGGTATAAACCAGCACTTAAGAGCAGTCTTAGAGACTGCGCTGTACAGAGCTAATGTTTCTCCACCCTTTAAGTTGGCAGTATTCTGGCCTATTCTATTTCCAAGTCCCTAGTGGGAAAATTATCTCTGGGGTTCCATTTCTTTGTCTGAACAGAAGAGACACCTCTCAAATATATGGTTTTTGTCAGGTTTTATTGCAACCTTTGAAGCTTTCCTGTTCATTGTCAGTATTTCTAGCGATGGGAAAGTTCAGAAGAGGTTGTAAAATATTTTGTGCTCTTATTTAAAGTGAGAGAGGCTTTCTTTCACAAGACCTGTTCCATTTCTGTTCCTCTATGTGCCTGGAATGCATGCCTTCAGGTCACTGCCTAGGCGAAGTAACCTTGTGCATAATTATGCCTTGTTTTTAAACTTTTTAAACTTAAGTACTTTTAAGGTTAGCCATGATACTTTCTTAGATAAATGTTACTTGCATTTTCATGGAACTACACTTTAAATGCATCCATGGGGTTTTTTTTACAACTGTATCAGGCTGCACAGAACTGATAAGTAGAAATTGTTGACCATCTGAAATCTCCTGAATTGTAAAAAAACGTTGCCATGTAGTGAAATTTGCTTAGGCACAGTACTTTCAAGGAAAGGCACAATGGTTGATATGTGAGAGGAAATTGAAGTTTTCTGTGGGATTCTTTCCCTGCTGACAGTTGACAGCATTCCAGCAAGCTGACAGTTAATGGGACAAATGTATTATTAGTTTCCTCATTAATAATAGAAATCTGGAGTCTGCATCCTCCCTCTCTTTCCATATGCGCTTCTGCAAAATTGCTAGAAAATGGAACAAAATGTCAAATTTCAGGCAGGCAAATTTATCTGATATAGCTTAATCATGTTTTAATGAAAGACATGGCACGCATACATTGTGTAAGAATCTTAAAAGCCTGACAATTTCTGAATTTAGACTTGCTTTAATATTTAAAGATAAGATTCTTGGTGTTGTGGATCTTTGAAGCTAGACTTCATAAGACTAGTCACCAGTAAATTAGCAGATAGGAAAAAAAATAAGCATTTGGCCTTGTTCTGTGAGCTGTGTTCACAGAGCTGGGCAGGACCAGGCGTTTCTGAGGATGTTCTCGTTGCGGTGAAGAAAGGGGGATCACAATGGGTTCTGAGCTGAGTGGGATCCAAGCACTGAATGGAAGTAAGCTTGGTTACAAAATTGAGAGGCTGATACTCTTCATGGCTGATGGACAAAACTGTGTAGAAGTTATGAGACATTGAGGCAAGAGGTGCACAGGAGATGGATGTCAGGGCTGGCTCAGTCTGAGGAAGCTGTAATGGCCAGATGAAATGCCAGAGGGTTGGAGGCAGGGGTAAGGCATAGATAATTTCTAAGACCTCTTTGCTGATCTAAGTGCATTACATCCAAGTGGCTTATTTACGTCCAATACTCGCCACACAAAATGTGCAAGAAATGGGTTTTCTGAGAGTTGGCTCCGTGTCTTCTGAAGCGCTGAGTAAATCTGTTTTATGCTAGGAGAACATGTATTTAAAATGAAGAGAGAGACTGTACCCCTTGCTGTCACAGTACAGACAGATAATTTTTGATGAATGCCATGTCGGGCTGCAGAAAAAGGAAGGATAATTTAACAGAAAGTGGAGATACTCCTCCTTCCTCACTTCAGTATACCTCTCCTTCCTCATATTATTAGTAAAAATAAACTATGAGTTCTCTTATATGCTGCTGTATGCTAAAATAATATTATGAATTATAAAATGGTTAGTAAATACAAGTTTCCCTGTACATATTGGAAAGCATATTTTACAGTTTCGAACATGTAGCAAATTATGAAGCTTCAAGACAATAAAATTTGCTTGGTTATAATACTATGTATGGTATATGTGTAAAATCTATTAATATAAATGAATTATTTTCTCAGAGAACACTAGCTCTCAAGATCCTTTTCTTAAACTATACTTGGATTGTTTCACTCTTTGATTCTATGAAGTTTACCGAAATGAAGGAAAACGCAATTTAAACACTTGGCTTTGGCCATTCAAAATACTGACTTTTAAGGGAAAGGTGTCAACATTCACCTGGAAACCTTGGAGGGAGGGGAGCAGTCCTTCCTGCATTTGTGTCTGAGGAATTATCCAAAGTGAAATGTTAAACTTTCGTTATCTTGATGCTGATACCAAACAACAGAGCTCTGTCTACTAAGCTGTTCCAGCTAATCCTGCATTGTTCAATGGCACTAGATCTTAATACAGTTTTAGCAGATAAACTCAAGATACTGGGTTTTTTCTCAGCTGGCGATGAACAAATGTAAGATTGCATGAATTAGTGTCTTCGTTCCTTGTTTTCTGATTTTCAAAAATGTGTTTATTTTCTCTTTCGTAATTCACAGAGGGTTTTGTCGTTACGCGTTGTTGGGCATTTTTATTCCGAAACTATGTGCAAGTACATCTGTGAACAGAGTGTTGAGAAAGTAGCAGAATCAAAAGACGTAGTGGTAAGATGGATAGGCAGGAAAGAGCTGGAGTTGATGTCATGTATTGCTAAGAAATTAGGCTTTTGGTCTCCTTCCAGTAAGCTGACCTCTACCCTACCAGTATGGAATGGATACAGATTTTTCCTTGTGTTAAGGAACAGTTACTCTTGTCCACTTATGCCTCCCCTGCCAACATACTGAGAGAAGCTGCTGTGGTATTTAGTTAACTCTTTATAAAAGAGGCTTGATTTTTTTGACAGTATTTTGGAAAAGGGGTCTTTAAATTGACATTTCTTTTGAGATAAATGCCAATTAAGGTAGTGCATTTTTAATTAGTAATATATCAAATAGTTAAGAATGTCTCCTTTAAAGAGTGTCAGAGTGTTTTGATTTTACCTGTCTAGCTGTGAAATGAATGCAGGTTAGCTAGTTGAAAGTGGAATGCATAGATTCTTAAAAGAATACTACTTGTACAACATATGTAATTATTTGTGGAGGCCATGTTTGCACTGTGTTCTCAAAGCTTGCTTAAAGTTTAACAAATGTGTTAAATTTGTTAGTGTTGTGGCATATGGAAGGCAGGAATCTCTTTGGGACTGTTGAATAATATGGGAAAATGTTCCTTAAGTTAATACCAACGGAAGACAGCGTGCTGTCATTCTTGAAGAAACGAAGACAGTTCTTCTAGTCAAATATTTGCACTACTAGACATCTCTTATAGCTGTACTCAAAACCTGTGTAAAGACAAAGTTACAAGTGCACAGTTAGCATCAAAGAAAGGAGAAATATTACTGTAAAAGCCATGATGTGGTTTTATTTTTTCTCCTGTGGACATCTGCAGATGCTGAGGTGTTGCATTTCTTTTTTTTAATATGAGAGGACTTTGATGGATTATATATCCTTTCTTCTTACTTTTGTTCTCTCTGTGATTATTACTTTTCCTCATGAAAGATGTCTGACAAGGCCAGTTTTCTTTATCTGGCTTAGATTGACTGTATGTGGTTCTGTATCAGTGTCTGGTATTCCTGGTGGTTGTGACCAGGATTTGATGATTGCAGTGTCTGGAAGACTTGTTCATGTTCTGTCACTCTTTTATTTATGGAATCATGCAACAATTCGGATTGAATAGGGCCTCTGGAGAGTGTCTGGCCCAAGCTCTGCTCCTTTGCTGCACATATGTGTATGAAGGGATGGTAGGACTCTTGGAGCTCTCTGGATGATGTGGAGCTTCTTGCCTTTTAAACTTCTGTCATTTCCATCTAAGATTTTTGCTACCATCCGTTAACTTTCGGTTTTCTATTATTTTTGACCTTCTGGAATCTTACGTTAGAAACACTCCTAAAAATGCAGCATTTCAAAGACGTGCCATCTTATTCCTGCAGGCATTAAAAATAACTTACCTGGGCAAATGGGACTTATTTGGGAGGTGTCTTGTGTGTCTTATAAGGAATTTTGCCTTATGTCAGATTACATATAGTTGTAAAATCTTAGTTTTTCAAATTTTATTTCTTCATAGGCCAGAAGGAAAATTTGGATGAAGTGAACTAACCAAGTCGCCGTCATGAGCAGGAGCAAGCGTGACAACAATTTCTACAGCGTTGAAATCGGAGACTCAACTTTCACTGTACTGAAACGGTATCAGAATTTGAAACCAATAGGATCAGGAGCACAAGGGATAGTATGGTAAGGGTTCTTTAGAATTTAAATGTACCTTTAGGTTTCCTTAACATAGTTTTTTGAGATGTTGTATGTTGCAGAGGAGTGTAGAAAATTACCTTTTACAGGCGAAACAGTAGTGGTAACTGATGGCCATTTTTCCTCAGCAAGGGCTGTTGCTGTTGCTTTTGGACCTCTATCCTTTCCAGCTTCAGAACTGATGCCCTTCTGTGCAAATTCAGCCAGCTGTGCTGAGTCCTGTAAATTAATGGGGGAAAAAGAAACTGGGTAAAGAAACTAATCCTAATCCTAAAGCACACTGCTCGCAGTGAAAAAAAAGCCAGAAATACTCTATATAAATGTTCGCACTTCTTGAAATGGTTTGCTAGGAGTCTGTTTCACTTAGTTTCATAATCTGACTAGTCCTTGATACCAGTGAGTGAGCATTTGGGATGCTGACTGTCATATGTAAATGCCTGATGCAGTTCAGGAAAGTATGACTTGACAATGTCATTCTTTGAATAAGAGCTCTGTTATGTGGACTGAAAAATGTCCAGTTGATTTAAGTTGTTGACAACTAGCTGCTTGTAGGCACTGTTTCCTGTGCAGTGGCATTGCTTCAAAGAGAAAGGTTGGTTTAACCTTCCTGGAAGCTTTTTTGAATGTTTGAGAAGGATTAATAAAACAGTGTAATACGTGCAAATGGAAACTTGAAGAAAGAACTCTAGAAAGAGTTGTTTTTGAAATGGTAACTTCTGGCATTGAGATTACTGGTATTAACTAGCAGCAACAAAAAAAACGATCTGAATTTTGTTTGCGTGTGTGTTAATATACTGAGGATGTAGACAGTTGCTTGGCTAGTTTGTTTGGTTGCTATAGAAATGCCAATAAAGGCTTTAGATGTTATTACTGTCCTTTTGATGGCCAGTCATATGTTACTACTGTCTGTTTTCCAAATTTATTGCCCTTCCTGGAGCTGAGATTCCAAAACTGACCATGTAATTATGCCAGTGCCATTCTGTAATTGCTGCTAGTGGTAATTGAAACCTTTTTAGTTAAATCTCTGTGCTTACCCTGATGAGGACTGTGGTTAAATCTTGCCCATGTATCTCCATACAGTGCAATTCTGGTGATTTGGGTCGGTGTTTTTGTTGTCAGTGGTGATGGAGCAACTTTGTTTGTTTGTTTGTTTGTTTTTTTGGGTTTTTTTGGTTTTTTTTGTTTTGTTTTTTGGTTTTTTTGGGGGTTTTTTTTGGGTAACTGATCCAACTTGACTTGGAGGAGTATTAAGTAAATGGCCTCACACTGAAACAGGCTCTAGACTGCTGTTATGTACAGGGAATGCAGAAGTTTAAATAGTAGAACAAGAGTCCCGTGCTGGCAGTCTTTCCTAAAATAATCCTTATCTTTGGGGCAGGTGGGGAAATTCCATATACAGTGGAAAACGTACATCAAAGAAAGTTACCAGCACACATTCCCATTTTTTTCTTCAGTAGTGTCTAGAGGTTTTGTTGATGATAAATTACAAATCATTCAAGCCTACATATTACATAGACAATCCACTTTTTAAAGTAGTGAGTTGGGTTTAATAGACACTGCTGTTTACTGGCAGATATTCTTCATTAGATTTGAGTACCATTCTTGAGAAGAGACAAGAAAATAATATTTTCCCTGCTGAGACTTTTTTAGTAACTGATAAATATTTCCCGAGTCTGCATGGCAGTCAGCTGTTGTATTAGCTCTTACAGGAAAAACAAGCCATGCCTTCCTGTCATGGAAATGTGATATGTAAGGGAGTTGTCTCCAATATCAGTCTTCATTAGTTAAACAGCCTGTGTCACTGAATCGTATGACAATCTTGGCATTAGTCTGCAAACAAAATGTTATTTTTTTTACCAAGTTAAAGCCAGTGACATCTAGAGGTTAAAGCTTTCCTAACATTTTTTTTTTTTGTCTTGACTTTGATGCTGTCATTGTCATCAGGATATTAAGCAACCACATAAGTGAAAGTATGGGACCTTTTTATAACCTACTTTTCCTGTCTCTTCTCTTTTAGTGTGAAGATTTTATGTAAAACTGATGTGCTTTTTATGTTTGAAATGTTTTGGATCTTTTTTAGATGGTCTGTTCTTGAGTGCCAGTGAATGGCAAGAACTCAGTAGCTTTGCAAGCAGAAATACTGCATTATATTGTAGAGATTGTCATGTGTTAACGCTCTGAAGCTTGGAAATATTTTTAAATTTTGAATCACTCAGCATACAAGAGCACTTCACTATATCACTTTCCTAAAGCTGGATAACACTGGAAATTTGGGGTTTCTGCAGACATGACACAAATTAGCTGAAAACGTTTGCAGCTGCCACAGCTTAAAGGACCTTGACACTAGAGATGTAATAATGTTATTTTTAATTACAGTGCAGCTTATGATGCCATCCTTGAGCGGAATGTTGCAATCAAGAAGTTAAGCCGACCGTTTCAGAACCAAACCCACGCTAAAAGAGCCTACAGAGAGCTTGTTCTTATGAAGTGTGTTAATCACAAAAATGTGAGTGCAGTCTCCTGGTTCAGATGCTAAAGAATTACCTGGAAGGGTATCCTTTGTAAGAGTCTGGAAAGTGACTTCAGAGGAGTTTTCCATGGCATGGTTGTATCTCCATGATAAGTACAGGAGGGTCTTGCAGAAGACCTGTTATTGACTAGTTTTAATACCTGCCCAATCTTTAACTACCCCCTTCAAACTCAGCAAGAGAGTCAGTGTTACATGGCTAAAATTTACAAGCAGCTGTCAAATAAGAGTACCATGGCTGGTAAGTGCATCCTGCTGCTAGACACATAGGAGGAAAAAGGAAAAGGCTATAATACCTTTTTTTTACCCTGGTGCATGAATGAGTTTAGAATCTTGTGTCGTGACAGCAGTAGCTGTTTGGTGTTTATGAAGCTGTGCAGTAGACAAGATCACAGAAATGGGGAGCAAATAAGTGATAAATGAATTGGAGTTGAACTGCAGAAGGCTGGTGTTGGCCATTTTCTTCCTTCAGAGTCACATGTGTGCAGTCTTCCTTACCTTCTCTTTTAATCCCCCATCAGGAAGAGAAAATTTCTCTTGGCTGCTAGGGAGGGAGAGTGTCATAGAAAAACTTACTCTGTCTTCCAGCTTTTTGGGAAAATTTTGTAATTTTTCTCAGACAGGGATGGTTTATATGTGGATTCTCTGAAGGACATTCCACCTAATAGCATAATTTCTATGATGATAAACTATTGCAAGCCTGCCTGATTCTTGATCAATAGCAGCTTGGCCTCTTCTGCACATCCCATTCATTCTTAATGCAAAATGCTCTAAAGCGTATGTAAGACCCTGTTTTTCTGTTTGGATGAAATTGTTTCTTCACCTCTGTCAGTGGCAAAGTGGTAACTTTTAAGGGAGTCTTCGTCAGGTTTTAATTTTATTATTCCTCATATACAATAAAAATCTTACCAGGTCTTCAAACTGAAAGTAGGAGGAAGGGGAAGAGTGACTAAGCCCCTTAGATTTTAAGATTTAAATATCATCTTGTAAACACACACAGAGTGTCTTTAGATTATGGGATTTGTGGAGGAAAAATAAGCCTTCCTAAATAATTTGTATCTGTTTACATCATGTTAGGCCTGGTTGAGCTACTGAGCATCTTGAGCTTCAGTGTGTACCAGGAGGTTCATATCAGAATAATAGTTACCAGTTTTGAAATGTTGACTCTGCAACTTTGCTATTGCTGTGGTACAATTACCCTTCCTCTCCCCCTCCCTGCAGATAATCGGCCTACTGAATGTGTTCACACCACAGAAATCCCTGGAAGAATTTCAAGATGTGTAAGTCAGATTTGTGCTAAAGCTGAGAATTTAGTTTTAAAGTATTCATACGAAAAGATGAGCAAGAGAATACAGTAAAATGGCAATATTATCTGATTATTCTTTTTTTTTTCTTCTAAGCTACATAGTGATGGAGCTCATGGATGCAAATCTCTGCCAAGTGATTCAGATGGAGCTAGACCATGAACGAATGTCCTATCTTCTTTATCAAATGCTGTGTGGTATCAAACATCTTCATTCAGCTGGGATTATTCATAGGGTAAGTGAAATAAACTGTATGATTTGCATTGCACCTGGTTTTGTCTTGAGTATTTAAAAGTTAAAAATGTTAGAAATAGGATCATGAGGGGTGTTTCGTAGCCTGTCCCATAGGTAGGGAGAGAAAGCTGAAAAAGGAAATCATCACGCCTTTTTCCAGGGTCATTCTGGAATGAGCCTTTTCGAATGTTTAAATGGTTTAATAACGATCTTCACAGAGCAAACTGAAGATTTTTGCAGTGAGTTGCATTACCTCCTCTAATTCTGTATAATGTTCTACTTTAGTAGTCATGGCAGGAAAGGCTATCTGGAAGCGTCTCTGCCTTTGTGTTGGTAACCAAACCTGAAATCCCATCTTTTGAAATAACTGCCCATTTTACTTCTGCTCCTTTACTAGAGGAGTAATGAATAACTATCTAATATCTACAGCTAAGATGATGATAATAAAGACTTGTAAATGGAACTTGGATAACACCTGTGTGTCCCAAATCATTCACTCAGATGGTTAACAGGCAAAACTGACTACTGCTTTTTAAATGGCATGTGTGTGTTGCAATCCAGTCAAGAGATTTTGAATTTAAGGTTGCCTGTTCAAGTTGAGCATCTCATTTGTAATAGTATGTAGATTAAAGATTGCTTGGGATTTTCTGGTTATAACTTTTCAAATATAATCTTGTCAGTTTGGGAAATGGTAAGCTTGTATTTTTATAGTACTACATTTTTTATTGTAATTTTTTAAAGAGTTTGAGAAGTTTTCACTTCTGAAGCAATAGAGAAGATTTAGTTAACCTTAGTGATGTGGGATGGTTTCAGTCATTACTACAGTCTTCCTCATGATATGCACAGGAAAGCAAATCACAAATGGCAATTCTGTGCCCTGCCATGGGAATTGCTGTATTAGGATGCTTGTCCAGGTCAGCGGTCCACCACATTGTGACTGGGGTGCTGAATGGTCTGCAAGCTGGATCTGGCAGTCTGACACTCCTGTTCAATGTGCTGTCTTTTCCCCAGGGGAACAGGGACAATTATTTGAATAGAAAATACAGCTTGAGTGGGCCAATGCTGCTTCCTTTTGCTCAGCTGGTTCTAGTACTCATCAGCTGCTTCATTCCAGCGAGGAGCTCAGGGAATGAAGGTGAAACCTTCCTTCTTGCATGCAATTTCCCTGAACTGCTGTGTAGGAAGAGATGGGCAACAGTAAGTAGGGAGAAGCGTTGTCTGCAACCAGGCATTACCTGATGCTGCTTGGTCCGTTCGTGGGCATTTGAGACAGGTCACTTGGGCTGTTTGTATTATTCTGGGAATGCTTGGCAAAACTAGGTTGTTTCACTTACTGTTGTGGTACTATATTGCCTATGCCTGAAAGTATGCAGCCCGTGGTGTTCTAACGTATGTGCCTGTGGGTCTGAAATAATGGTTTGCATGTAGTTTCACAATCCCGAGTCTCTTCAATACTTAGGTATGCAGGTTTAATGCTGTGGATTTTCCTAGGTCTTTTTTAGTTTCAGAAAACAGTATATTGTTTGGACGTGCTAGAGTAAGAATGTCTCTGTGGATCTTAGCACAAGCGTAAGGGAGCTTCGAAAAGTGTGCTTGCCTCAGGGTGGTTTGTACTCCTCTGAAGTGGGCATTGATCCTGCAGAAGTTGTGGATAAATTTAAGCACTTTTACATTTACAGAAAAGAAGTAACTACTTAGGTAGTTGGGCAAGAGTAACAACAGCTTTGAGGATAGAATTTCTGCCTCTGTAAATATGAGTTAAGTCTTTGAAATGCTTTCTATCACACAGGGATAAACTATCCTAAAGAGACTAAATACAATTGCTATGTAAATAGCACCATATGCATGCATGAATGCTTTCAAAGGACATGTGCTGATGCTTTTGAAGGACATTTCCCTTGCATGTCTTCCTGGTAGATTTTCAGCTGACAGCTTCTTCTTAGATTTTGTTAGAAGATTGGGTATATTCAGGCACAGTGTTACTGGCTATGGGCATTGTGCCTTTTTAATTCAAGGCGTAAAGTATCGAAATTTTCTTTCTCTGTGGAGCAAGCAGGACAAAACCTTGGAGGACAAGGAAGATATCCTGCAAAGAGACATGTGTCAGACCATGTGGCTGCAGTGGTAACTCTTTGTTATCGCTCTTTGGGGCTCTCAACACCAGTCCTGAATGTCCAAAGCTAATTACTTTATTGAAACTTCTTAAACATAGCCTGCACTACTGTGGCTGCCCAAGGAGCATTCTGGCTATGAATCTAGTGTTCTGTTTTAGTGATATTTAAAGCTTTAAGCTTTTTTTTTGGTGTTGGTATTTGCACATGTTTTTTAACTGGGTTCTTCAGCTTCTAACATAGCTGTGGTAATGTCAGCATCTCAGTAACTTTTTCAAAGCTTGTTGAATGACTGAAATCACAAAAATCTTTATATGTGCCTTATAGCACTGGATACTACTTGCCACAGAAACAAGTGTTTTTCTTCACAGCAAGCTAGAGGCATGGAACAAAGCAGAGATCAAACGCAAAGAGTTTCAGTCAACTTCACCTTGAAGTTGTAGAGGTGAACTTAGTTGCCACATTGGTGGGTAAAGATTTGACTATAACTTTGCACTGACTTTAACAGATGTTGGAAAATCAACATTGCTGTGTTCCAAACATTTTGCAGAGATGCAATTTCCAGCCAATACAAAAGTACATGTTAATTTATATTTCATAATCTGAGGATGAATGATCAGCATTGCAGAGCTGTGCCTCACTGACTTTCTGAGGGACACAGTGTCTCATTAGTCTTGCATGGAGGCTCTGAAACATTGAATTCTGCCCAATTTTGAGTACTTAACAAAGGGGCCTAATTGCGGAAGCCCTTCACAAATCTTCTGTTAGAAAGAGAAAAGCCCATAGAAGCCATGAGTTACCCCCCAGAGATGTCCCTGTCTCCTTGTCTGGCTAATAGGGAGATGGCCGTGAAGAATCTGTTTCTTAAGCACTGACATTTTACATTTTCAAGGTTCAGTGAGAGATTTTCTGCTATAGGTTCTGGATATATTTATCCATCCTAATTAATTTGATCACTCTCAAAGGAGCTTTTGAGTTTCTGTTTATTTAAGAGAAGATATATATGAGATGCAGGTTTTGCATCTCTGCATGAATTGGAATGTAGTGTAAGTCAATTCATCATTTTGATCCTAGGCTTCATGACAACTGCAGGGTGTTCAGAAATAAGGATGGACAGCATTTGGTAAGCAAAGAGAAGATCTCTTAACATTTTGAGTGTTAATCGTGCAGCTCTGGGGAGGATGAGTGTAGTTAATACCATGAGCATGCGCCTGGCATTCTGCAGTGAGCATCTTGAAAATAACAGAAGTGTGCAGAAATAAAGCTGATAATAAAAAGGACTGTAGCAGAATCTGAAACATGCATATTAAATGGCCTTAAAGAATTTAAGTTTTGTGGTGTTTGAGAATGTTTTAAGCTAAAGTTGTCTGCAGAGTCTTTGTGTGGAAATGAATGTGTGAATATGTACGTATACAAGACTTTTAATTAGTCATTAAAATTCTGTTCTGGAACTCTTTGTGTTGTTACCTTTCTATCTTTAATGCAGTTTTCTTAGCATTATGAGGAGATTGCTGAAAGCTATGCAAGTACAAATGAAAACTACATAAATCTTGCAGATATCCACCTTTAAGAAACAATGACAGAGCTACTTATCAAATGCTTGCAGCTCAGGCGCTGGAGTCCTGTCACATCTCAGGTTGTCCTCTCATTAATGTCAGTAGAGTGTAGGCAGGAAGTGTCTGAGTCTCATCTGTGTTAGCCCATGTGGTGTGAATGATTTTATGATTGCAAAGTTATTCTGAAGTTACTCTGTAATATTTACTCTGTGACATTCAGGTGTGTGTAAGATTGTGCTGAGGTGATGACCGAGGAAGCCTGTGTAGTGGTTGTATAAATAAATGTTGCAAAGCCGCTGTTGTCAGTAGGGTTCAAGTGTAGAGAACAGTTACCATGTTGCTAACCACAGTGATCTGAAGCTATGTCAGCATTTTCCACTCCAATTTAAAGATTGTGTTAATTTTTGGCAGTTTTTCAATGGTGCCTTTTCGGGTTTGGTTGCCAAACTTACTGTAAAACCAAGTCCTAAACAGGAAACTAAAACCATGTGGGCATGGAGATTTCCCTTCTATTCAGAGAAATATATTGGTTCAAAAGAGGTAATGTAACCTCAACTAGCAAATAAACCTTTTACATTCATTATACTTCTAACAATTCTTGTATCAAGATGATTATTGAATCAAATGATTGTCATGGTACTTGTGTTCTGCATTGTAGTAATAATTATTGTTCCAGTAAGCAGTTTCTAGACCTTTCCTCAGAGCTAACACTTCTTACTAACCTCAATTTATTTCAGACATTGCTAACATACCTTGTAATGCTGGTTGTATTTTCCTTCTTTAATTGCTATATAAATCTACAAGCACAATAAAGGAATTAATTCTGTAATCTGCTGAATGCACATAAATTAATGCAAGGGGAAAAAAGCTGCAGTTATAGCAGTAACCTAGTTGTGTATGTGGGATTTAATGTTAGCAATATTATCTTTTTAAAATGTGAACCACAGAGTACTTTGTGCTTGTCTTAGCAGTCATATATGATGTTTCTTTTTAAAGGATTTAAAGCCCAGTAATATAGTAGTAAAGTCAGACTGCACTTTGAAGATTCTTGACTTTGGACTGGCCAGAACTGCAGGAACTAGTTTTATGATGACGCCTTATGTAGTGACTCGTTACTACAGAGCACCAGAGGTCATCCTAGGGATGGGATACAAAGAAAACGGTCAGCAAATATAGTCTTTCTTTGGCATAGCTTTATTTTTTTTTTTGTTTGGCACACCACATTTTACATGTTAATGTTTTTTTCAAGCTGTAAAAATTTTAAAAGTTAGTCTTGTGACCAAAATGCAGATTCTGGATACACCGATTTGTTTATTCAACTCAACCCATTAGAAAATGTTTGCATTTAATAGGAGAAGAAATTGAGGGCCTTGTTTGTTTAAAAATTTAAATAACTTCCTTGGTAGAATACATGACATCCAGGAAGAACTGGAAAAATGTTTTCTTAATATGTAGTATGTACTTTGGTATACCTTCATCTGACTTTATTCCTGGTGAAGATGTAAATTGTAATTCATCAGTAGATATGTGTACTAAATTTGATGCTAAATAACTATATTGGGTATGGCCTTTCAGGAGGTAGGGAGCATAAAGTCTACTGAGGAACAAACAAGCTAAGATTACCTACTGTGGCATTGCTTTTTATTAAAACCAGCCTCCTTTAAACCTTTTGCACTGAGTTCTTCATGCTGCTGAAGGAAAACTCAATAACATACTTGAGACAAGCATGCAGGGAGTACTGTCATGGTGCATTATAGATTCTTTGAGGTCCATGACAAATTCCAAGGGAATTTTACTTTGTCCCTCTGCTTGCATACACTTCCTCCTCACCATACTCGCTCTGTGACCAGTCTGCCTCTCAGTATGTGCTACAGGAAAATAAAAAAAAAGTTCTGTCATTTGAGGGAAGCCCATCATCGAGTACATTGCACCCTCAAGGAAACAGCTAGTGGTATCGATTAAGGAAACAAAGGGACACGTCATTCCTGAAACTCCATTGGAGCGGCTTGATTCTGCTGCTGTGTCACTGCTGTGCTCTCCCTGTGGTCGGGCGGCTCCCTGGTTTCACTTGTTAACTCCTCAGGCCGGTGATGCCCACAGGTCACTGTGTTTCAGACCCTCTGCTGGCCAGGCCTCCGGGGAGGCCCTGAGCCGCCCTGCTGCGGCAGCTGAGCTGTGTCCTGGGGATGTGAGGTGTGTCTGCCCTTCCTGACACAACTGGGGCTTGCTCTGCCTTTCAGCATTCCTAATACAGTCTGCAGACCTGCCTGGCAACTGCATACCATTGCAGCAGGTGACTTTGGGCTGTGTGTGAATGGTGCTGGCAATGAAAGAAGCCCGCTCAAAGGAGTGAGAATGGATCTTTGTTGCTAGACTGGGGTTTTTATTTGTTTGGATTGTTAGCGTGCATGAGAGGACGTATATTTCTTCAAATGGCCTCCATGGTTGGCTGTTTTTCCTGTAATTTAGGAGTCACAGGTTGAGTAGCTAAGTTAGTTATTTCTTTTAATTCCTAAAGTTTTCTAGATTTGCAAATTTAAGTTTATCTTCTCCCTCCCCCCCCACCCAATATTTTATATTGGCTATTTAAGGGACATTAAATAAAAGTACTTAAAGCTGTAGTAGTGAGTCATGCAGCTGCCTTACAGAAGGAATTGATAAAATGAAAGTCACACGTTTTCTGACTCAGCTTGCCCAGTTTAAATTTTTCTCTTAAATAGTAAGTAATTTTGAGTTGCAAAAGTGTGAAACATTCTTTCCACTACTGGAGTGAGATAGATTGTGTTCTAGAGTATCCTGTCAAGCTTGTGACAATCCTGTTCCTTATGGAAGCATGAGTTGTGTTGTGCATCATAAATAATAATTTACTTTCATTTGAAAAGCTATCACATCTTCCCAAAGCCAAATACATGGTCACTGAAATGAGAATGGCGCTCCCTCAGAATGTAAATGTATGGAGTGAGTCCAAAGACAATTGCATTTCCATACGTACTGTTCTCCTTAAAAGGCAATTTACATGAGCTGTTACTCTTCTCAGTCGAGGAGTTTGTGGAGCTGCCATGACAGGGAGATGGGTATCAAGGATGCACTTGCAGTAAGAACCACGGGCTGTCCACCTGTTAGTATTGATGCCTGTTATAGCCCTTTAAACCCATAGTTAAATTAACTGTGAACTTACTTAATGGGAGTTAAATACTGAAAATTGACAGTTAACTAATGGTTATGGGGTTGTCTGGCAGTTTCCTGCAGTTTGTGCCCTGCTGAACGTGTGGGAGGATTGCAATGTATATTTTGATGACTGAGATGATGTACTGCAGAGTAACATTCTTTTGGTGCTATGCTACACACATACAAAATCTTCAATTGTTTTAAAACCAGCAAGGATCCCAAACAAATACATAGAGTTAACTTTTATGTAGGGTTTGTTACTGAAGGATGTTTGGGGATGTCACATTAAGAAACCAGCTGAAGGACACCAGAACTGTTCGTGCACATGCACCTTAACAGATTTATGCACTGTTATGTCCATGATTATCAGGAAGGAAACACTGAAAAACAAGGAAAGCCCTAAACACTCTGAAACAACTACTTCTACATTTCCTATTAGGTACATTGGGTTTAAATTTCATTTTCACATGGTATTTTTTTCTCCTAGAGTTATAAAAATCAGTAAGTTCACTTCAAACGGGGTTATTAAGAATAGAATGGACTCCTTATGACAACAATAGAATTTTCAAAGTATTTTTCAAATCCATAATGAGATTTTAGTCTTCTATAAAAGTATTCACAGTAGCATTAGTTCAGCTCGCTACAAAAGTTAGAGACCTGTAATTAGACAGGTGTTGTTTGATTTAATGAAAGCAGCAAATCAAAACACCCCAAAACATTTCAAGTTTGGTTTTGTAGGGATACCAGAAGAATGGTAATTTTATCATGTTGGACACAAGCTAATTACAAGAGATGTGGGTATATTTTGGGTTGTGATGGCAGCAGCTTGTTTAGCAATTCAAAAAGTCAACATTCAGAATTTTATTTAAAGAGTCAAATGCAAAACTTGGCTTCTTTGGGTCTCTAAGCCAAAGAATATGTACTTAAGTATTTGAAAAAACTTTTTAAAGGAAAAAGAGCACTAAACATAAAGCGTTGACAATATTTTTTTAAATTAACAAGGCCGTTAATTTTGACCTATTAATATGCACAACTGTGATCTCTTATCATATTATTTAGATACTATTTTAGAGGAACTTAAAGGAGAAGACTATTGAAAAATAAGAAGCAATATTGTTTGGTTGATATTGTTGAGCTCCTTCAGAACATTGACATATAATTCTTACCATATGATTGTTCTCACTTAAATCCCCCTATTCTGTGCTTAATTGAAATACCAGTGTCGTATTTGACATAAAAGTATGCATAATAATAAAATTTCATTATTATGACTTCAAGAAAACTTTTGCATACAGAATTAACAATACCTCTGAAAGCAACTGCAAAAGAAATTGGCTTACCTGTACAAAGTAAACTTGTGCATCTATATGTCTTCTGAGTGATTTATTTTAAGGTAATGTAGTAAATGCGTATTTCATTTTTAAAAAAAGTGGCTTTTGAGTTTTTCTTTTGTATAAAATGTTATTTCAGCATAACTGGAGGAATATTTTAAAACAAATTATTTTAACTGAAAATCTAGGAGCATACTAACATTGTCATTAACTGATCCTCTAAAATTCTAAGTGATCTTTTACTGATTGTTTGCTTTTTATTTAAAGCGAGAGAGAGAGATGCATGGTAATCTGACTTCTAGGAAATACCTGATGTCAAATTTTAATTCCTATGTAATACCTAATTAATTCTCCTAAAAAGCGTGAACTGTTTCAATAGGCAGTATTTTTATAGGTCAGTTTACTTTGTTACTTTTCGAATTATTCCTACAACTACAGTGGAATTACTTTCAAGAAATCAATCTGTCTTTGGTGCTTGAGTCTGTTCTCTTGGCAGAGGTAGCTTTGAAGCCTCCAACCTTGGAGAAGGGCTTTACTCTGCTTGATTTGTGTGTGTCTCTCTCTCTGCTCAAGCTCTTGCTCTAGCACTATATTAAACAAAAGGATGTTTTTCTGCCTTGTATTTGAGACAGTTAAAAGCTAATCCTTACACATGGTGTATGTTAAACTGTTTTCATTGATTAATACAAAGACTTGCTCTTCTTCCTGTGCTGTCTCTGCAGTTTATAAGATGCAGTCATGTTATGCTTCTTTTAATTTTAAATGACCGTTTGCTTTGCTTTTCCTTCTTTTTGTGCTACAAACATAGTGGATTTATGGTCTGTGGGGTGCATTATGGGCGAAATGGTTTGCCACAAAATCCTCTTTCCAGGAAGGGACTGTATCCTTGTGCTGCTGCAGCAGGTTGAATTAGTTAGGAAGTGATTAACCTTTTTATTGATGTTGTGTCATGAAGATGCATATTGTACAATTTTTTTTTTTTTTATTAAATGAACATGGATTTTTCTTGTGATACACTTAAAAAAAAAATCATTTATATTCAGGCTGCACCTAGCAGTAGGACATAGTCTCTGCTGGTCCTGTAGTTAGCATCCGTTCACCTTCACTCATTGTCATTGCACATGCTTCTTATAGTCACTTCACGTGTATGTATGTGTCTAGGTATTTTTATTTATTTTATTTTAATAACTATCTTTTATGTTAATATCATTGCATTTTGTTTTCAGTTGACATTTGGTCAGTTGGGTGCATCATGGGAGAAATGATCAAAGGTGGTGTTTTATTTCCTGGTACAGATCGTATCCTTACCCTTGGCCTAGGATGTAGTTGTAAAAGGTCAAAAGATACTGCAGCGATACAGTTCCAGGTTAAGGTGGTTCTAATTTTTAAAATACTGGTTTTAAACTGCCTTTTCAAATTGCAGTTTGCAAGTTCATTATATGCCACTTAGGTAAACAGACTTATTTTTCCTTTTTCCTTTTTTCCCTCTTTTTTCATTTTTCCAGTTTAGTATAGTCCCTATCCATTACTTTTGAATGTTGTCACACTTAAGACAGACTTCTTTTTGTTTAGGTGGTGTTTTACTGGTTCACATGCATTGGATTTTACTTTGGAGGTTATTTTTATGTAGTAATTTAGTAATCTTGTTTAGTACCTGAGCACTTTAGCAGTTATTATTCTTTGCACTTTATAGAAAATGTTTACAAAAATTCCTAACCATCTTCATTAGTTACACTCTGGAGATTTATTTTTTGTATGCAGAAATGATCCTGCAAGCAGCTTTCAGAAATACCTGGCATTTCTGTCTTTCTATTCCATTAATGGTTTGGTGGTGTCTCTGTGGGTTGTCCTGTGAACAGTATTTCAGACAGAGTCTGCTCCAAACAAACAGAACTGAAACCTCTAGATCATTGCTAAAATTAGTGAAAATAATTGGACTTTGATATCCTATTTGTTTTACTATTACTTACACAGCGTTTTTTTAGATGCCATCAGAAATGTTTCCTGCTTTTGCTGCAGGTTACTGCTCAAAAATTCATATAGTATCATTTAAGGGCGAAAATGGGGTGGAGATTTTGAGCTGTGGTAAGGAGATCCAGAGCATCCTTACTTTCACACAGCTCTGTCATTGCATGAGCTGCACCATGCTTTGCTTTATGCGTCTGGTTTGCTGGCATGGCTTTTCAGTTTAGACTCAGTGCCATACAATATAAATATTTCTTTTTGTCAAGGCCTGTACTAAAGCTCAACAGAGCTTGAGAATCCTTATATAGCGATCTGTTGTTAAGTTTTAAGAACATTGGAGGTCTGGCTTCAACCCACGGAAGATTTAGGTAGCCTGGTATCCAGTCTTCGATGGTAGCCGAATAGAAAAAGTTGGGGAGAATGTGAATTAGTGTATATAAAATTTTATCTGAGCTCTCCCCCAGCATTTAACCATCTGCAACTAGGAATTCCTGAGCCAAACTTTACTTTTTTTTGTTCAGTAACATGGATTAAATTCTTCTGCCATGAAGTGGTCAATCTCCCCCTTACAGTGTGTGAACTTCTCAGTTAAGATGTTCCTTACGCATCCTTGAAACTCTTTAGCTTCATTTAAGTCCCTGACAATATTGTCACTGACCTGTGTGGGCCAAGCCTTGGTCCTTTGTGTGCCCACTGGTGCTCAGTGTTTCACGTCCTCGGTGAGAGGCTGCCCAGGACTGGGCTGAGGTACCAAGATAAGAGTGAAGGACAAAGCACCCACTTCGGGTCATTCTCAGGGGCACCTTGGTGACTTGTAGTAAGCTTGACTGCTGTAACTCTGTGTTCAGATCAGGGAATGAGTTCTCCAGAACCCAAACAAAGCCTTAAGTTAAATTTGTTGTATTTAAATATTTTGTGAGTCTTCTAATACTCTGTTTCTCAGAATTATATCCTTTTCTACCCAGTAATGATTTAGAGTGAAATACATGTTGCCTTGACTACGCTATCATAGTCTTGCTTTGTTTCACCATTTAAGAAAGTAGTCCTAAGTCATGATGATGAACTTGATATTTTATTATAATTTCCTGTGTTTTCTCTGTTGGTTATTTCATGTGGTTTTAACATAACTTTCTAGCTGAAAACTAGACACAGTGTTTTTCTTAGCTGCATAACCTTAGATATTGATCAATGGAATAAAGTTATAGAGCAGCTAGGAACACCATGCCCCGAGTTTATGAAGAAATTACAGCCTACAGTCCGAACTTACGTGGAGAACAGACCTAAATATGCTGGATATAGTTTTGAAAAACTCTTTCCAGATGTCCTTTTCCCAGCTGACTCCGAACACAATAAACTTAAAGGTAAGTTCTGTCTTCTGTGTGTTGTATATTTTAAAAGTTTTAAAACTGTGATGTATTGAACAGAAATGTAGCTTGGTTTTGTTCACTATAAAATCATGCCACTAAGGATCTAAATATTTGTATCATAAGAGTGGATGAACGTGCTGACATGTGCTTGCCTTTACTTTCATATCTTCATAAGACAGCTCCTATTCTTGGAGCTGTCTTTATAAAGACAAGTAAATATCTATATTCCTCTCCATAACAGATGTCAACACAGTTTAGAGGGAAGTGGGGGAAGGTTAGAATAGAAGTTGTGTAGGCAGAACAGATCTTTCTTCTCTCAGATCTTTGTTCTCCAGGGATAAGAATAAGGGATTTATGTTCATAATATATAGATACCCTGTAGTTACTTCAGTGACTTACTGGTTCTAAAGGCCACCTACTCAGTGGAGTCACTCACTCATGGTGTTTTCTGTGACTAAAAGCATGTGACAGAAAGGGGCAGTAGGTGCTTGCCTGCTGCTATTCCAGACAAGGCTGCACTGCCACCTGAGCTGTTTCATGTAAGGATGTCACACCAAGGGACATTGTATGCTGAAAATGTATAGTGAAACACGTTTGACCCCTTTCCCACCTGTGTCATTCTCTTCAGGTTTTTTTTCCATCAAATGGACCACTCTCCTAAACCTCAAGTTATGTGAGGGTTGCATAGACATTTACCTAGAACTTGATTACTCTGACGCTTCTCTTTAAAAGTTTGAAGCACTGTGTTATGTGTTATATATATGGCAGTAATCTGAACAGAAAATTTTATTTTTGCAGCAAGTCAAGCAAGAGATTTGTTATCAAAAATGCTGGTTATAGATGCTTCTAAAAGAATCTCTGTGGATGAAGCCCTGCAGCACCCATACATCAATGTTTGGTATGATCCATCAGAAGCAGAAGCTGTAAGTTCTTCTAGGTCTCTGCTTAGGAAGCTACTGTATAAAGCTATCTTACTGTGATGCTTGGTACAGCTGCTTGACAGAAGATTGTCGCACATTTCATTAGAAGCTTAACTAAGCCATAATTGTTTTTATTGATGTCGACAGATGTGTTTATTAGGAATGGACTGAGGTACCTGTCTCTGTGTATAATTGCATATTATCTGAACATATAGTCATGGATCTGAAATCTTTTATATAGGGTTCTAATGTATCGAGCTTTGGTTGTTTCTGTGTGATTTGATTGCCCTTGAAGGGGTTCTGAGGTATTTACTCCAGGGGAAGTGAAATACTTTCATTAGTTGTAGGAATTGATAGTACTCTTCGGCTAGATATAAGTGTTTCAGCAAAATCTGAATACAAGATCTTGAGCTTTCAGTTACTGAAACTAATGAACAAAGGGATTAATTTAAATTTTTTCCTTGAAAACTTACTTTCAGGACAATTCCAGCTTATGAGAAAAGTGTCATTTTTTTAAAAAGAAAAGTGTTTGGTGATGGCCACTAAGAATAGAAAAAGCTCCTTGATGCAAATGGAGCAATTATAATTCTGCTGCTCTGTACTAGCTAGATAGAAAATTCAGTAATTAACAGTAAGTAGCAGAAAAGAGCTGCTTGTGCTGGAGACTGCTGCACTTAGGAGCTCTTCTACCAGACTGATCAGTTTCTCTGTTCATTATTACAGTAATGTAAGCAAATTTGTTAATCAGAAGAACTTTAAAGACTGTGGTAGCATCTCAAAAATAGGCTAAGTCCAAGTATGAACAGATATATAATCATGTAAATGTGTTATTTTAAAATTAGGTTCATTTTCTGAATGGTTAATTTAATTTTTAATTTATACTGGTTTTGTATCCTTTTTGATTGCTCTATGATGAGTTAATTTTGTTTTTCAGCCTCCACCAAAGATACCAGATAAGCAGTTAGATGAGAGGGAGCACACGATAGAAGAATGGAAAGGTAAGAAAGGCATTTAAAGTATAATAAGGCTTTTGGGAGTATGCTGGGCCTCAGTGATTATTGTTATTAAAGTTCGTCTGAGCAACCTAGTAGTATTTACTTCATCTGCTTGGATGTCAGGGGAACAGATCAGTGCTTCACAGCCTCTCAGTTGCTGGGACACAAACTTTTCCTGCAAAGGAGATGAACCTTTGAAGTGAACTAAAGACCTGCTCGTCTCAGTCACCTTTTGCAATCCATAGGGCAGCATTTGTAGGGAGGGTAACTCTTCTGGACAAACTGGTACAATTGAAAAAGATGCAGGAGCTTGAGCAATGTAAGGCTGAGTTAGAAGGACAAGTCTTCAAGTGTTCCTAGCTCTTCCTTTGAAGACTGCTGATCGAGTTTCCCTTACCAAAGAAGCCACTGATAAAAACTGAGTGGGCCTTAAGACTCAGCTTAGCCTCAGGTCTCCAAGCAGCCTGGATGAAAGAGCCTTAGAGCATTTGCCAGTGTGTTTTCAAGAGTGCCAGGCCACTGTAGCTCCAACAGAAAAGAATGTACATTTTTTATATCACTTGCCAGTTGTTGTGTAGCCTGCAACGTGTTGTTCAAAACTAATTCTGAACACTAATAAACCTATGACATTTAAATGGACATTTTAATGGGAGATATATTATTGATCCAGTTTTCAGGTTTGCAAATTCATTTTTTGCCTTCCCTTCTCTGCATTTTCAGAGTTGATATACAAGGAAGTCATGGACCTGGAGGAGAGAACCAAGAACGGGGTTATACGTGGCCAGCCAGCCCCTTTAGGTTGGTTACAATAAAAGCACAGTACAAGGCTCCACTGAGTTGTAGGTCAGGAGGGAGTAAAGCTGATCAAGACATCCAAAAGTAACCTAACTCGAAAATACGGCTCTTAACTGACCTAACCTCTTGAATTGAGACATTGTATATTTGAGTGGAGTATATGGAGCTGATATATCTTTTTATTGATCTGTTCAATCCCTCTATCGTTGTCCCTGTGTAATTGATGCTTCATTTATTTAAGTCCTCAAGAATCCTGTATGTACTGGTGCTCAATTTCTATAGTCTGGTTAGATGTGTAAGGTGTAGCTGGTACAGTTTCAAATAAGGTGTACCACTACTTATATCTTTTAAATAATGTAACAGGATTTCTAGGTTGGAAAATTATGGAGTACATTTAGCACTTCATTTTGCTGGATTTTGGAGCAAAATGTGCCCATTAACTGACTGCTGATAAGGCTCCATGGCAGAAGTTGGACTGCTGTTGCTGCCTCTGCTCAGGGTTCACTGAAGTTCAGACTTTGAAAAATCCCTGGGTGTCTGAGATTGAATGGATGTGATGTGGCCGGGCACCAGCTACTCCCCAGCCTCAAGAGGAGGAGCAAAAAAGACAGGCTCCTTCTTTCTTTATCAAAATACATAGATACATTCTAGCTTAGAGTATTTTAGCTCTGGTCTTATGGTTACTGGCTTTGTTTGGGAATTTTTAGCCATTAGCTTTTACTGTGATTTGACAGCTGCCCATGCCACATGAGTTCCGTGGTTCCTGACACACCATCTGTTAAGCCCCACATTAAAGACTTGTGGGTTTTATTTATTGTGACAATGGATTGAGACACATCTCTTCAAACTTGCCAAAACAGGGAAAAGTAACAGCCATTAGGAAGAGACAGACTAATGCAAGTACTGAACTGTGCAACTGTATCTGCAACTGATTTGCTGTTTTGTTTCTCATAGCACAGGTGCAGCAATGATCAATGGCTCTCAACACCCATCTTCATCATCATCTGTCAACGATGTGTCTTCAATGTCAACAGATCCAACATTGGCCTCTGATACAGACAGCAGTCTAGAAACCTCAGCTGGACCTCTGGGTTGCTGTAGATGACTACTTGGTCTTTTGGGGGGTGGGAGGGGGGTCCTTTTAGTCATTAATAGGGCACTTTTAAAATTTGGTGGTATTTTTGAGTGTTTTTTCAAAAATGATCATGGAATTCATCATAAAGTGCTGTAATTTCAAACTGTAAGTTGTGTTATAAGCAGCCACTTTTTTGCTGTAATTAACTGTAAAATATTAAACCTGATAATTTTTATTGTGGTTTTAAAATCTGCATATTTGCTTTACTATTATGCTGCTGATCTTTTTTTACTGAATTTGTAAGATTTGTTTTATCAAAGCACATATTAATGTTGTGGTCATTACCATATGATGAATTATTTAAGATTTTATAGGTTTTCAATTTTTTAATTAGAATTTATTCCAGATGTTTTGTTCATGATATCCTTCAAAGTTTTATGCTTGGTCATACATCTGTGTCCAGGTGGAGGGGGAGAGAATTCAGTGCAGCCAGCTGTAGTTTCAGGCATACTACTGTGGTGCTGGGTAGTGAACAAAATCCTTTTATTTTGGCCACTTGCCTATAATACTTCAGCAAAAGCAACAATTAGTGAGTTTTTTTAGAGAAACAGAAAAAATCCTTTGCAAAGTTGCATCGTCTGAATGGGTTTATGAACTTAAGAAAGCAAAGCATATCTTCAAAGCTGCAGAAATATCCAGCCTAGCAGAGTAATGTGATGTTTTCTGCAGAGCTGTGGCATGCCAAATCTTGTGATCACCATAGAACATGAGGATACTTCATGAATAATACATTGCAATGCCAATAAACTGTTTACTTCTAGCTTGTAGCCTGTTTTTGTACACACAAAATGAAGCGTATCCAGGATGTTTAGACTGACAAGAGGGAAAATGAGTAAGCTGTAGCTATACTTTCATGTGAGATGTAATTCTTGGGAGTTCTGGTTCTTACTAGTTTTGCCTACTAAGGCGAGTGCTTTTTGAGTGCTTTTTGGGTCAAAGAGGGAATGACCTGAATGCAATAGGGGCAAAACTTTGGCTACTCTTTCTCCACCAAAAGTAACTGATTGCTAAAAACCATGAAGTGGTAGGAGAACCTCAGGATTTCTGTAGCTTATGCATTAATTGAGCAATATATGCCATCCAAAGGAGGGAGAAGTAGTGCTGTATGAACTAATACTTATCTCTTTCATTTCACCATGAGATCAGTATAGCAGAAATCTTAGCAATGGTTCATTTTAAGTCGTAAATATTCAGTAGTTTTCATCACTGAAGCTCCAGGTTTCAATACACTTTCTAAACAAAAGATATATTGAGATGTATAGAACAGTTGCTAAATAGTCATGTAAGATGGTGCTGCTCCTCACAGAAGTATTTTAACTGTTTACATTTTATATTTACAAAATGATTTATGTATAACTGACTTAAGTTTATGTATGAGTTAAACAATCATTCAGAATTTATTTCTTTGGAAAATGCAGATTTTTAGTGAAGCTAGCCTGTATAACTGATTGCATTGTGTAGATGCATATTTTGTGTAGTGAATTAGAATGTGAAGAGGAATTCAAATTAGTAAAGCTCACAAAAATGGGCATAAAAAATACAGAAGTCTTGCCAGGCGCTGAGCATAAGCAAATAATGTAACTGGCTACAGAGGTCATCCAGGAGTGACTGGTGGTCTTCAGTGTGGTTCCTTCTGCTTTTTGGGTTAAATAAGTCTTTTTGAACTTTTAACTGAAAGAGGAAAACTTGTCTTCACAGTAAGTTTCAGAAAAATAGAAGTGATAGATATTGAAAGCATTACTAACATGTCTTTTTAAAAAATATGCAGGGTTGCAAGGAATGGTAATGTCTCAAAGATAACTCAGTTGATAAACTGCACAGTTGTTTTCCTGGCCTGGCTAGACTGCTGGTAAGTGCTGTGTGCGTGTAATTTTGCTTTCCTCACTTGTATCTAATATTTCAATATTGCCTTCCTAAGCCACATTTGTTAAGGCAATTATTTTTGCAGGATCCTGCCAAATTGTATATTACCTCAGAATAGGCAGGACAAGTTTGGATTCATCTAGCACTGGAATGTAGAAAATGTTGAACAGAGACCAACAGAACAGTCTATTTTGTAATTTTTTTATCAGAGTTTAAGCTGTGAATTAAGCCAGAATTTTTGGTCAAACAACAGTCCTCCATTGTTATATAGGGTCAAATGATAGTGTGGTCAGCAGAGTGTAATGAAGTTAAGACTGACAAAAATAACTTCTGATGCCTCATTGCTGTTAAAAACAAAATGGTAAATATAGTTCCTATTTAAATTTATTTTAGATCCCACTGGATTGCAGTGATGATTGAAATACTTTGAAATTTAAAAATATTTTTTGCTATCACTTTCCAGTGTCCTAGGTATATAGTAACTGAACTGAGCTCATAAGCTCTAAGGAGAATTGAGCTTTTCTTCTTTCAAGGCAGGGTTAGTGAATGTGTGGAACTGCCCACTGCAGCCTATTGCAGTGTGAGCAAGCTGTGCTTAAAGGGATTGTTTTCAGTAGGGTCAGAGCTTTGCCTGTGGAAACCAAGAGTTCGGTTATGGCACCATCTTCATAGGAGTGTTACGTTACTCTTTTTTTTTTTTTTTCCCAGTTGCTTGCATTTTAGGCAAATTGAAGTGGTGGCAAATTTCAAACTCAAGAAAATCATATTCCGTAATCAAATTATCACAACAGCATCCTAGTCTTAACTTCCCTTTTTATTTGTTGAAATAGAGATATTTTTCAGATAGCAAACAAATGGGTAACTGGAGTTCAGCTGTCTTTGTCTATTGTTAGATTATATGCTATCCAATACACTGCACCATTTTAAAGCATTGTTAAGCTTTATTTTAGACTATGATTTGGAATCTTCTCATGACAACAGGCTTCACTAAAGTGCGTGCAACTTTCTAAGGCCGTTCCAATCCACTGGGAGTTGGTATGGATTGAATTACCATGAGCTGTCTGATCTCTTACCTCAGGTGAGGTTCAAAGTTGGGCAGTAATAGTGAGATTGATTTCTGCCTTCTCTGGGCAGAGCTGTGGCCTGCAGCAAGGATAAAGCAGCTCTCTCCTTTTGTAGAAGTAGGTTGTTCAAGAATTTGAAATAGAGATGGCGGGAGGAATTAGTACCCTTAGGGTGTACTGGAATGCTGTGCTGTGAAATCTTCTGTTGGTGGAAGACAGTGGGTCAGAGCTGATGTTTGTGTGTTAGTGTGTGTGAGTAGCTGTGCTGCTCGAACACAACTCCCTGGTGGACCATGCTCAGCCCTGGGTCACTCTGCTCAGCTGAGCAGACGTGGCACCTTGCCCTGCCCAAGCTTGGCCTTTTAGCTTTGAAGAACTCTTACTATGTGAGATGCATATTTCTGGGCAGGAATTCCAGCTCGACACAGCATCAGCACCAGTGGTGTGGTGGGGGTGTCCTGTGTCCCCAGCATGGGCTGTGACTGTAGGGCCCTGCTGCCTGGGGTTGGTGGGGCCAGCACTGAGCACCTGAACCGGGGCGATGGATGGGTGGAGCGAACAAGAGTTCAGCTCAGCAGTGCCTGAAGAAAAATGTCAAAAACCTCCTATAGCAGGATGGTCCTACCCAGCCAATAATCCGAAGTGTATGACAGTCAGTGTCTCTTGATTAAGATTATGGGCAAAAGGGGAGAAGAAGGTTCATTTTACACTTGATCTTACTCTTTCAAGTTGCTACAGGGAGTGAATTACAGTTTCTAGATCCGTTTTTATTTGCTGTTGGCGGCAGCTTGTCTATGCCGTTACATTTTACTTTCCTGTCAGGGGTTTGGTGCAGTTGAATGAGAGCCTGTCTGTATTTTTCAGTAGGATTAGAAAGAGGTTTTTATTGAAGAAATGTGGTAAGACTGTACTGCCTACCCAAATTTTCATTTAATTTAATTTATTCTTAGTTAAGAGCACTGGATAAAAGTGGTGTTTTAAGTGGTCTCTCTGACTCCCTTCTCTTCTTTGTATGTCTGTGTTACAGGAATGTGTTATGAATCAGATCACATTCTGTTTCTACTTCTGCAGTTCAAAATTTAGGCTAGGTTTTCTTGAACTACCTCACACAAACTTTCTATGTTTCTTAAGTAAGTAAAGCTAACCCTTGCTATTGGAACTACACTGAATGTGAATAGAAAATACACCTCCTTTAGAAAAACAAACCTATTGGCCAATGTTGAGACAATATCAGTATGTTTCTTATCTATTTCATGTAAGATGTTCATGTGTAATATATAGCTTGTGTACAGTAATGTACATCTAGATTATTGTGTTAGCTGTAAATTGGTGATTTTATTATTGTAGTCTGGTTTTGTAGGGTAAAAATAGCTTACTAGTTATGTCAGCTCATCCTTTACATTTTACAAAAGGAATAATTCTTGGTAAGCTTTGCATACAGATAAATTACTTTTGTAGGCCCAATATCTAGTCTATTTTTGAGAGTTCTTTAACTTTTATTACTAAAGTTGAGAAAAAAAATCCCACCCCAATTACTGTGATCATTCCTTCTGCCCTTTTTGAAGTATATTCTTAATTTTATTATGTCCCAAGAAAGATGAAGAGGAAGATGATACACCATTAAAAATACTGGGGAAAACTAACTTTTTTTTTTCTTCCCCACATTTGATACCTTTTCCTGCTTTTCCTTTATTCCTTCCAAATAAGCTGTTGGTGGGCATTACTGAGAACATTGTGGGTTTTTTTTTTTACTCATTGATGCCATAGGTCATTACATGTGCACCACTGGAATGTATACATTGTTATCTAGTATGTCAATTGGTTATAATGATATTTTAAATAAAAAAGAAAAAAAAAAAGTTTGACCACCATGCATTTAGTGTTTCTTCATTGCCAGGCTGGAATGGGTTTCGTATGGATTGCATAATAGGGCTGCACTTGAAATCTTATTAGTGACAGTCCCTTGTGAGAATTCATCTGTTTTTTAATGGTAGTGTCCTGTCATGTGTGTGAGCTCGCTCATGGGCAAAGTGACATGTTTTTTCCATTTCTCCTTTCCCATGGACTTTGGATGTGCCACAGACTGTTAACAGCCACACGTTCAGTGTCTTTGCAGCCACTGGGAAGCTGTGTTTGCTGCCAGCTCCAGCCACCTTAATTCCTGGAAATACAGCTGCTGAGACCCTGTGCTGCTGGAAGAGGTAAGCCATGGATGGCCTAGTGTTTGGGAAAATCTCCTAAAACTGAGCCCTAGAGAAGCCTGAAGGATCTGACTTCTGGAGAGCTGACTTGGATGCCTGGACTACTCACTGCACTGGCACTTCTCCCACAGGTAAATGCCAACATCATGCATTTGATTGCCTTCACTTCTAGCAGGGTTTCAGTGCTTCCTTAATGACTGCAGCTGCCCTTGAGCTGTGCTGTTGGTGCTTTTGTGTCCAGTTTCAAGGGAAAGGGCCTGTGACCACAGTGCAGCCAGCTTTGTTTATCAGGGCCAGCAGTTTGTGGGATGCTCTTAGA
The DNA here is from genome assembly GCA_013397755.1 of Cnemophilus loriae. Classification (NCBI taxonomy): domain Eukaryota; kingdom Metazoa; phylum Chordata; class Aves; order Passeriformes; family Corvidae; genus Cnemophilus; species Cnemophilus loriae. The sequence continues at coordinate 1,086,861 of VZTF01005101.1, read as the reverse complement.
GGAATGTGGTGGGACTCAAAAATGGTCTTCTTTATTTGCACCTGTCAGCATAAAGTGCAGCCAATTTCCAGTGATATGTTATTACAGAGCAAGGCCAGAGAGAGTTGTACCTGTGCCCAGGATTTGTCTGGTGGCTCAGGTCTGAAAGACTCCATCGTGTTGCTGGCTTCAGTGGAACTTGCTTGTGAATGTAGATGAGTCATTAAGCTATCCCTGTTCATTTTCCTTTTTGTGTTAGAAATGCGCTGGAGACCTACCAAAGTTTTCTTTGTTATTCTAAAATGTTGCTGTTTTGCTTTTTTTTTTAAACCATGTGCTTGTGTTGGTTTTTTTTTTTTAAACTGAAAAGTTTTCACTGTTTTTTTGCCTGCATAAGACTGGAAGGGATATTCCAGGCTGGGAAGATTGCACCGGTGAAGCTGTGGCAAAAATGTATCTATTCCAGGAACCTTCTGGCATGTTTAGTTAATAATAATGAAACTTGTATCTTGTAAACACTTGATAGGAAAACTGACATTTAAATCAGGAACTGTAATGAGTGAAAGGTCTGCAAAATAAGGAGTAGTCTCCAGTGCTTCCTGTGGGGAAATGCAGGGGTGGGGAAGAGTATGGAAACAGGAGTTAAAGCTAGGAAAGAGCATATCATCTTCCTCACATAAGGGCATAGTGTTCTATGAAGTTGTGTACAAGTGGATTCCAATTTCTTGCGTAATTGCCCATATCAGGAATTTAACATTATGGTCCTGTTGCTGCACTTGGAGTTCGCATCTTACTGTGGTGCATTTTAGTGTGAACTGGGTCATTTGCAGCTTCTTGCAGGGTTTATTTACTGCAGTGGCTCATCTTCAAAAGGAGCTGAAATGTATTCCTTATGAACAAGAGGCATAGATGTTGCTGGAGCACAACAGCCAATTTGGAACTGGTTCATTTCACTCATCATTTTGAGTGGGTAGAGTTTCATTTGTGATACTAAAAAGAATTAATTTTATCTGAAAGGTGGTTGTAGTCAGGTAGGGGTTGGTCTCTTTTTTCAGGCAACAACTGATGGAATGAGAGGACACAGTGTTAAGCTGCGCTAAGGGAGATTGAGGCTGGATGTTAGGAAAAGGTTTTTCACTGAAAGAGTGATAAAGTGCTGGAATCATCTGCCTGGGGAGGTGGTGGAGTCACCATCCCTGGATGTGTTTAAAAAAAGATTGGATGGTTTAGTTGAGGTGATAGGGCATGGGTTGGACTCAGTGATCTTAGAGGTCTCTTCCAACCTTGTGATTCTGTGATCTTGGATACCAGATAATGTAGTGGTACAGTTCTCATGGTCCTATCCTGGATCTGCCAGTTTGGGATAGGTGGGTTTGTTAGCAGTTACCTAAGGTTAATTAAGAGAGTTAACCAGTACTGTTCACTGCTTGTCTGGCATATTTGGTGTTTAGTCTCCCAGTCAGCAGAGCTCAGTTCTTGAGTTTGTAGTGTGAACTAAAGGGAGCAGTCTTCACTTGGTACATACAGGAGATAATGCAATATAAATAGTGTAAGGGAGGTGTGAGCTGTCAGGATGGATACAGTGAACAGTTTCCATGTTTTGGGTAGGCATAAAAGGTGGCAGGCATTAGAATACCCTACTTGCTCCTACTACTTGGATTGAATGTTCCTTTTTATCAGGCCTGGTGTTCTACTTAGAACCTGGTTCAGACCACCCTCCAGTATTAAGGTTTATTTTGTAATGACTGATACCTCCAGCTGCCTGACACACTGTGCTCTTCCAGCTCAGTCACTGTTACTGCTTCTCTCTCACATTATGCAGCTTATGCTGTGCTTTTACGTGGCCGTCTTATTCCTTGCAGGATCGCTTGTGACCATCGGTAATGAATCCAAGGTGGAGGTAGGAAAAAAAGATGGGGATGATGCTCATGCCAGCAGGTGGCAGGTGGCTGCTGCTGAACATGCAGGTACCTGCCTCATGCCAGGGGCAGTAAGGAATCCAGGGCAGCTGGAGAGCCTGGGAAGTAGGAAAAAGGTTTTGAAATAACAGAACGAACCTAGCCACATGGCTTACTGTACCACGTTGCTTGACTTTTCTTACCCAGAAAAGATTAGGGTAAAATTCTGCTTTTTGCTCGCTTTAAATGGTTTACATTTTTTACATTTCTATAGGAAGAAGTGTTACAGTGCAGTAGAAACAAGTTAACACGCAGATGTTTTAAATACTGAAATACCTGGATATCTGAGAGATGATGAGGAGAAAGTACACCTTTCAGTATTGACTATCTCCTGGTATGTAAAAAAACCCATTCTAAGGTTATTTCCAGACAATGAGTCATAGTCTTCTCTAGTAAGAAATGAGATTGGGGGAATTTTTTCAAAATACATAAAATAAAGCAATCTTCTTTGTTACAGTCTATACCTTCCCTTTAGCTGGTTCATGTTGTTGTTGCACTTTTTTGTTAAAGTTCTTTCTCTTTAGAGACTCTCAAGCTACCTCAGGATGTCAAAGATAGAATGCCAAGAAAGAATGAACAGTGCTGGACCTGCAGGTGGAATTCAAGCTGAATCTGGTGAAACAATTTTCTGTGTGCAGGCTCTGCATGGCTCAGGGTGCTACAAATGCTATGCAGAACTTCTTGAAATCACTTGGAAGGAAAGTCAGCCCTGGCAGCAAATTACCAGAAATTACAGCTTCATTCTAATGGTTTTTCCTTAGCAGAAGTAAGGAACTTGGGATGATGCATTGTTTGCAGTATTCCTCCTGTCCCCTCATCTCTCTGTAAGAACTAACAACAAAAATATCAACTGGTATAGTGAGAAATTTTACAAGGCAGGTAACTGTAAATTGTCCAGGAAAGGTTAAAGATAGATCTCTCCCTCCCCCCCTTTACCACCCTGACACCCCCCACCCCAACTGCACTAATTCCTCTTACCATAAGTTCTGCTGTTAAAGTTTGGATGCGTTTTGATGATCAGAATCTTCCATCTTCTACCTTAATACATATATATCGACTCAGGAGATTTTTTTTCTTGCAGCTAATACTGCTCTATTTTTGGCTCAAAAAAAAGCCCCAGATACCTAGGGCAAAATGTGCGTATTTAAAGTTCCATGGAGTTTGTGTAGCCAATCTGATTATTAATCACATTCAGTTTAATTTAAAGCTGCATTTTTGTGAAACACTGAAATCATCTGGGGGATAAGGGACAATTGTAGTGAATTGTCAAGATTTTGACATCTTCAGCGTGTTTGCAGACCTTGTTTTCACAATATCTTCATAAAATAATACCACTCTAGGAATGAGAAATTTGAACAAACTTTATGGAGGAAGTGGGGTGAAAACCACCTCATTCAATCTGTCTGGCAAATCTCCCAGCTGGGGTGACAGACTGGAACTGCCACCTTCCCAAGCACCAGTGCAGAAATCCCTCAGCTCCCGGCTCAGCTTGTCCACTGGTTCTGGCCATCCACCCACCCTGCAGGACCTTCCACTGTCCTTGAGCCAGCAAAAGGATGGTGCAGTTGAGTCCAAAGACAGCAGCAGGACACGCTGGAGAAGAGTATCTTATGTTCTGTGAATACTGAGGGACCCCACTCTTTCTTGGCAATCTGACACTAAATTTTCCAGCATTATGGTCAGCAGTCTTTCCCAGCTGGCCCAAATACTATAGCACATGTAAAGACAACAGCGCAAATGTCACTGAGAGCACAATCACTATAGAATTACTCATGATACATGAGTATACCAGAACAAAATATGCATTTTCACTCATTTTGTCAGGAACAGGATTTTCTATGCTTGTTCTACTTGCGGACTTTAGCACTTTGACTCCCAACAGTTAAACATCCTAATGTTGAAAAAAATTCTTCCATTTCTTTCTGCAGGAGGTGATTTCTCTTCTCAGCATCTTCACGAGCGCGTTCAGAATTCCGCAGCTTTATCTCCAGCATCGTGTATTTCTTTCGTTCTTGGTCCAGTTCTTCTTCTAACCTAAGCACTTGGTTCCTCAGGTCTGCACTTGTTTCTTCAATTCTTAAACCCAATGGAGAGGAAAAAAAAAAAAAAAAAGGCTTTTTAAAGTGGCTGGATAAATACAGCTGATAACTATAACTACTCTAAGAGGAACAACTTAGAATATGTTAAATTTAAGAGGACGTTTTAAAGGACGAAACTAAATGCCATTTCATTACTCCTGAATTTAAGGGCAGAGATTCCTTGAAAGCTGGAGCTTCCTTTATTTGTATCGTGAGAAAAATGGTCAAATCTTGGAAAACAATGCTTACTTTCCAGCACCAGACTGGATGGCTCAGATGTATTAACTCCTCACTTAGGCAGAGTTCAAGTATTTCATTCCAAAATAATCTTCTAACCTCTGTTTTCATCCTGATACTGTGTTTCCTTATATGGGTATCCAATACAGAGGAACATCCTTGGGGATCAGATAGGAATGAGGTCACAGTCCTTCCTCACCATCCATTTGATGGTATTTTCTGTAAAGTTTATCACTGACATTGGGGTGGGGTGCAAGAATCAGAAGAACAGAATTTATCTGGGTACAAAGCTCTGAAGCAAAATTCAGAGCTTTTCACTGAGGAGGTGCAAGAACAAGGTTCATGGTTTTGTGATTTGAAAGAAGCACAGAAGGCACAGCACTTGCTGTCCTCCCCCTTGTGTTTCCCAATCACAAGACCAAATAGTGGTGTTAATACTGAGGAAGGAGTATTTTCAGATAGGGATTACTGATCACTAGAATATGAATTTAAAAATTAGGCTTTTTCAATGAAAAATGCCTCTCCTTTAAATAAAATAAATACAATCTTTAAAAATAATTTCAAACACAAAACCACTCCCACCTCTCATTGATCAGTCCAATACTCAGCTATGAAGCTGAGGTGGGGCATCCCAGTGGAACTGCGAATGGGGTTTTTTTTAGACAGGGTAACTGATTATCAAGAAGGCCATGCTCCTGCCTCTGTAACAAAACAAAAATGAAAAAAAAGGGGCCCTTGGGCAGTCCCAGAAGGGTCTGAATTCCACTTTATGACCAAGAGGCAGTGCAATGCATCACCTTAAGCTTTTCCTTTCTGTTCCTTTAAGTACAGCTAAAGATAGCAGTTTGATTATTGTCACAATTTTCACCATGAATCAAAGTCACAAGTCCAGCAAAAAGCAGCCCCTCTGGATGAAGGCAGACCATCTCCAGCCAGCTGTCAGCTGGAAAATGACACTTCTGAAGCTGGGATGCTTCCACACACACACATAACAGCTCTGAGCTGCCAATTACATTTTCTACCACTAACTTTAGGGGTCAGCTACAGCAGCCTGGACTGAATTACACAGGGTCACAGTACTTAGAGCATTTCTACATTTGTAACAGTCCTCTCCAAATACTTACGCTTTCTTAAGAGTCCCAGGTGGTAAACATTAATTACTGAAACTCAACAGAGAATGGCTGATAATTATATTAACCTTGAGGGAGAAATGCTCTGGAACAGAGTGGTTACAGGAAGGCCATAAAACTTGCCTCCCTCTGACTAAGAGAGAGAAAATGGGCAGCTGATGATGAGAAATAACAGCTTTTCCATCAGCAAGTGTTCCTTACCTTTGCCCCAGGCAGGTACTCACTCTGCTTTCCCTTCATTTATATACGTGCCAACAAAAAGCTCATATTCTTTCATTAAAACATGTCATGCTAGATACACAAAGTTCTGCAAACCACACAAGCACATGTACAGTTTGGGGGGACTAAATTATCTTCAATAAAATAAACATGGTGAAGCAGCCTAAATCTTTCCTTCTAAGCAGCCTCCCTTCTTTGCTAGTTAGCTCCTGTCTTTCCATCCTAGCAAACTTCCCCGTAGTCTCAAAAGAAACATACTTTTGCATACATAAATTGCTGCAGATGTTGTAAAAACATTGCAGAATTTTTGAGAGCTCAAAACCTTGGCTTGAAATCCTTAGACTTGACAGCACAGTCCTTGAGGCTGTAATCCTGAACAGCTGGAGTCATCCTGTTTAATACAAAAAGGCACTGATTGCATCTTGCCTGGTTTTATGAAACTCTTTAGCTCATTAGGCATTTTCCTCTCAGCTACTTTGCCCTGTGAGACCTGGCCAAGTTAGAGTCCTCCCCTCGAGCCACAGTGCTCTCTGCCCTGTCCAGCTGCAGGGGAAAGGCAGGTGTTGGAGCTGAAGCAGCTCAATGGCTGGCATGAAGAACAGGTCTTCCTGGATGCCCCTGATGTCAGCAGCTTAAGGCCCCATTGGAAGAGTTTTACTGATAAGAGGTGGAAAACCATCTCTTCCCCCAGGCAGCAGGCAAGAATGTGCAGCTACGCATTTCCAAGTTCTGCAGCCTGGTATTTCTGTTTATTACTCTGTATCCCTGCAACAAGGCTTGCCAGGGCAGCTCTGCACAATTAAATGTAAGGCACATACCCTCACCTCCCTCCCATTTTGCACCAGTAGGGCATCTAAAAAAACAAACCATGTAAGCCATGAACTTCCACCCTCATTCACAGACCCCTCCCAGCACCCCATGCTAGCAACTGATGGTGTTTCGTAAGTTTTTACACCTGGAACACAACAAGGTGGTTTTTCCCACTCTGGGTGGGAACTGAAACTGCTGCACAAGGCAGTACAGTGCAAGAGGTGGAAACGCTGCAGAAGCTGGCAAGCCACCACCAGAGGAAACCATAAAATAAAGCAGGAAGGTAGCAAGAGGAATTCCTACCTTAACAACTGGCCCATGGGAAGAGATCACAGTTCAGATACATTTTTGAGAAACTACCTTAACAAGAAAAAAGTGCCAAAAAATGCAGCCTAAAGCTGTGCTATACAATCCCAACAGTCATATGTGCTTTTGGTGCCACGTTTGGGAGACTGGCAGCATTTTCATACTTCCATTTCCAATCTGAGTTTTAATAATTGAAGGAGTGTAACCGTAACACCTTAACACAAAAAAACCACAAGCCCCGAGAACTCAGCTCTTTGTAAGAAATGGGACTACAGCCCTTCTTCAATGCAGAGTACTGGTGCTGCAGAGCAGCATGTATTATAACACGGTGTGCAATTTTGCACACAGCTGTATATTAAAATATATCTAATTCCTTTAAGCATCAATATTTCATGTGCCTATTTCCCTGAATGTTTTCCTGAAAGTGTTTCTATTAAGCACATACACTCATAAAACCTAATATACTCACACAAATTAATGACTCCCTTGTTATTAATACCTTCTACTTCCTGCAGCCCCAGCCCTACACACAGCTCTCCTGAAAACTGAAAGGAATTTTTCTGAGCTCAGATGGAAAGTACAGCACCAGCAGTTGTGCAAGGAAACACAAAGCTGGCAAATGACAAAGTTCATACCGCTCCCCCAAGCCAGGCTGCCCCATCAGCCAAGGACGACTCTCTACATCAGAAACCAAAAGTGAGGTTTCTGGAAGTTCAACACAAAAGGGCTGCTGAAAACATTATAGGTGAGATGCAGTCTCAATACCATCACCCCAAAAAAACCTGTGGAAAACAGTCAAGAGCAGTTTCCTCAAGAATGCTGCTGTTAGGACAAGCAACAAGAAGTCCTCAGTTTCAGACTGGTTTGGTACAAGCATCAGCACCTGCACCGATCAACTGAGCTCCTTGTTGAGGCCTGACATCCTGGGTCCCAATTCCTCCCTTACAAGATCTTTGCTTTGCTATTTCTCTGAGGACACTAAGAGCAGACTTTGGCATTACCTGTGCAGTTCTCATTTACAGTGAAAACACAGAATATGAAGTATTGGATTTCCCTGTGTCATAGAAATCCCCCTTTGATTTTTTTTTGATGTTCTCTTAAATGAGAGAAAGAAAAGTTGAATTCAGAGACTAGCAAGGAAAAAGCAGAACCAAATCTGCTGTCACCCAAGCCCAAACTTCAGGGCTGAGAACCTGATACTCTTGGTAGCCCACACCAGGGGCTCCCTCAGACAGGGAGAATGTTGACAGATGACTTCCTTGTGCCCCCTGCAGATGGCATTACCTTTTGATACTAGTCTCATACTCAGTCCTCTGTTTGCTCAGCTCTGTCTTTAGCTCCACCACCAAGCTCTGTAAGGCCCTGGAGCATTGGACAGAGTCTCGGGAAGCTGCAGCTGGGTCGCTCTGTTCGCTGCTGCTGCTACAGGCTTCAAACCTGTCCATGCTGTTCTCCAGATCTGCTGTCTTGCCCTCGCTCTGAGACAGCGAGCCCTGAGTTACCCATTCGGATTTTAGGGAGCTTAAAGCAGAAGAGTCACTGGCCCGGCAGGCTGGGCAGCTGCTCACTGAGTCCATCACAGAGATCTCACAGGATGATGTAGACCAGGTGGTGCTGGCCATGCTGTGTGTGCTGAGGGACAGGCTGGATGAAGGGACATTGTCATAAGTGGAGAGTCTCTGGGAGGAGCACGAGTCCTTCACTCGTTCCCCAGAGGCTGTCCGGCGATGGCCTCGGAGGGAGTACAGGCCGTTCATCAACCAGTTCCCGCTGGAGGAGAGGTTGGGGATATCTAAGGATGAGCTGCCCAGCTTTGGACTCACAGACCGTGCTCCCTGCTGGCGGAACGAGTATTTCCATGGAGGCAGCGTCTGCACTCTTTTACTGGGGCTCGTGGCAGGCTGAGGCGATTTGCCACTGTGCTCAGGAGGAGTGATTTTCACTGCAGGTCCTGGAGTGGCCTCTAGTGCCACAGCATTTCCTGAAGGCAAATCAGCAGGGCTAGCAGCGCTGTTCTGTGACCTGCTGTCCTCCCCATCCTCCTCGGAGATCCACTCGACAGTGCTGCGCTGGCGCATAGGTCTGATTTCCAGCTGGCTCCCTGGCACGTCCGCCTGAGGAACAGCAAAGATCCGCCCCTGTTCACTTATCAGTACTGTCATCAGGTGCTGAACTAGTGAGGTGCCTGTGGGTGGAAAACAAAGACAAGCAGTTGAGGAGAGAGGAAAGACCTCTGCAACTCACCCCAGCCTGTTTGCATGACTAAATTGCACCCAGTTTCATGGTCTGAACAGGCCCAGAGCTACTGCTTATTGAAAAATCACAAATTTCAGCTCAGGCCTTCTGCTGCACTCATCACTCATACTTCATCAGTATATAGAGAAACTTGCAGAAAGTATGACATCTGCATTATACGCACACTTGCAGATGGTGTGCGGAAAGCGCTCGCAATTATTTATATCCACAGAAATGTGCTGCCACTGTTTTCCAGGAGTGGAGCAGACCATTATGAACTAACAGAGAACACCACTTACCAAACCTAATACAAAGCACTTCCTACAAAAGAGGAAAACCTTTAAAAGGGTGAATAAGCAATTCTATTTTTAAGTATCGCCTGAAATAGAGAATAAGGCAAACATACTCAGGGGTTCAAGGCAAGAGCCTGATTTTATTGATGAGTTTTTGGCCTAATAGCAAGATGTACTGAGCTCACCTACCACTTCTATTTTATGTCTGTGAATGCAGGGAGAGAACTAAATGTCTTGGAGATATGGGCATTCCTAACAATTTAGCTGTCAAACTTCAGGTAGTTCTATTTGAAATTCATGGTTCAAATTTGAAGAGAGACACAATTAGAGTGCTTTTTGTTAAGATCTCATTATCAGTTTATTTAGGAGATTCAAATTAGCTAAAAAAAGCTAAAAAAAATTGAGTCTTTCCACTTCTCTGTTATTTTTATCTAACCAACATTCTATTCTTAACTAAAAACATTGCCAATCTTGTTATGAGTATAATGATTAAGTCTAAAAATCCAGCCAACACATCCCAATTTTTCTACAGTTCAGATCTGTGGCGATACAGAATTCTGGGTCAGGTCACTGTAATGTTTTTATATGATGATTAGGAGAGCCCCCAGCACCTGCAGGTGTGCACCTACATGCAGTACAGGCACCTCTACCATCAGACGAGCTGCAGGAATGAAATGCCCGATGTGATCTGAACCCAGACTTGTCCCCTGTGCCAGCTGAGCAGAGAGCACGCTGCTGGCCAAGGCTGTGAGAGCCGTACCAGCGCTGGCCCGGTGGCCACTAGGGGAAGTCCCAGCATCGCACACAGGCTGATTTCAGCTGTCCCCACCTTCAACACTGAATAACCAGCACTGCTCCCGCACTCCTTTCTCCTCCCCGATTTTTGTACCTTCTGCACCTCCAGGGGAAGGTATCAAATATACCCTTAATCATATGGCCCACATCTCTGTGGTAGGCTTCGAGTGCCTAAACTACTATAATATATCAGGTCATGCTCTGAAGTTGTTTGTCCTGTTGCCTTACAGTGAGTTGCCATCATGGGGGACACATCTGCACATCATCTGTGTAAAGCTAAAGGCACTGCTGCTCCTAAGGCATGACAATACTGGCCTCCAGTGAAGGATTTGCATCACAAAATACCACATCAGCTGTCCCCTACAGCTAGGGAGGAGAACCAGAGCCAAGTTCAGGCATCCTTGGCACAGCATCTCCATCTGTGCCTAATTAATTCATCAATTCTTTTTGCAGGCTTGCCAAAATCCCACAAAACTTTATGCAAAGACCTTGTTAAAACTTGCACCACAGTAGTTGTGTTTCAGTGTGACCTGGGAGAGGAGCTGTATCCCAGCTCTAGTGTCAGCCTGCTTAGTTCATATGGAAGTAAATAATTTTAAAGCTTAAGATTTTTTACATCCAAAATTAACAGTGATTTTCAACTCATCTTTTTGGATTCTCTTGTTTTGATCCATACAGTCTGCTTAAAAGACAACAGTTATAGTTATAGCCACTGTGGCACAGCCAAAACAACAGTCTTCTCCTCATGGCCAGGATGTTCTTTACAGGGAGCTGTACAACCACTGAAATGCAACAACACTAAATGATTGCAGTTTGGTACTTAAGCACAGTCCTTCTGAAAAAACAGCTGAGCTTTCATTTTAGCAGTAGATTCAAAAAGAGTTTCAGGGGTGCAGAGACATCTCCACATGGTGGAGAGCAGAGACACTCCCAGGCCAGTGGTGAGTGCGATAAGATGCCAGCTGGAATACCCCTCATAGGCCCTGATGAAAGGGATCGCTTGACTTGTTCTGACTGTGCAGGAAACTGATACAGCTACCAAGGAATGTATGGCTTTCCCTTACAGCTCCAAAACACAGCTGCTGTGCCATCCCACCAGAGCAGCACCTACCTTCCATCATGGTCACTGGATCCTCCATCTTGGGCCGCAGTATGTTTGGTCCAAATACTGTAGCTAGATTCTGGACACTCATCTTGTTAATGCTGGAGTGAGCCTGAACTTCATCAAGGAACCTTGAAAAGACCCCCAGAAAAATCAAAGGAGGAGGGAATTCATAAGTAAGTCACTTCTCAGACTGTAAGCATTCAGTTTTGTCCTATTTTCATATGAACCTGACACCTGAAATGATTCTAGGAACTACTGTAGCTTAGATACTCAGTATAAACCCAGGTCCCTCCTAGTGTATGAACCAGAGAAGACAGGATGTTTTCTGCCAGAAGTACCCACCTAGCAGGAACCCAGCTGTCTACTGGGTCTGAAAGGACAGATTTTTACATTTTTATAGGAATTCTCCAATTACATGGATTGACTTTGGCTAATTTTCACTTACAGATATAACAGAAGTAATAAGTCATTTCACTCATCTCCTTGTCCGAGAACTAGCAGCCTGTGGAAAGAGCTTTGTGGCTTGTCTTGAATCTAACAAAATAAAGATCACAGAATCATAGAATGGTTTGAGTTGGAAGTAGCCTTTAAAAATCATCTCCTTCCAACCCCAAGATAAAGAGGCAGCCCAAAAACTGAGAAAATCAGCAGAGATTAAAGGAGACAAGGCTGTGGGGTCCCTGGTAATCCAGGAGGAAGCCACTACTAACCCCACTTCCAAACCAGATCAAATGCCAGACTGGCTACTCTGACAGCATCTGGTACTCAACTTGTGTCATAAGTCTTCCAGGTGTGCAGTATCTGGAATAAGTGTCTATCTTTAGTGGTCTGTAGGTGCTTCTGAAATAAACAATATAATGTATTAGTATCATTCAGGCCTGCTGCCAAGGCTGCAGGTGGCAGCAATTTGCTTGGCTGATCTTCTTGGATAAACCAAGAGCTTCCTTCAGGCCTGCTGCATTCACCTCTATGTTTTTTAAAGGAGTTGTAACTTACACTTTAAGTGGTTTTTGAATATTCTTACTTTCAGAGTATATTATTTGCATATAAGACAGCCTCACAAAACTTAGAGACTTTTCCAAGTGCTAATTAATTTCACTTACTTGCATATGTATTTGAGGAGGTTGTAGTTGGCTTGGGGCAAATTCTTCACCTGTTTAACCAGTTCCTGGGTACCCTGAGGGACAGGAAAAACAAGAAGCAGAGCTATTAATGTAAATGCTGCAAAGCAGATGTGACTTTCCTTCAGGACTACAAAGTCTTCTTTCCATAGCCAAGTGCTGAACAACAGATGATAACACCAAGAAGCTTTGCTTTAGAAGAGGTGTCATCCAGTGTGTTGTGCCTTACCAAAAACCCAATGTGCAGAACTCAATTCAGTTCTCAGTGGAAATCCTCCTGTAAACTTTTAATGGCTGATATAGAGGCCTTCATTTAGTGAGGCCTGCCAGCCTTGAAAGCCTGCCCACTGGCATTGGTATCAGTGTACCAGCAGATGTGCGCTTGCCTATTTGAAACTTCGAGGCATTGAATGCAGTATAAATACACTGCAGTAATGCTCAGTTGAGCAGAGGAAAGTTTTTTCTAAAAAAAGCTAAATGAGTCAAATTCAGTTGCCTGCTTTTTAATGACGTACTTTCATTTGCAGTCATTCTGACCTGGGACATACTTCCTCACAAAATTTCTGTCTTTACTTTAAAATGTAAGATGACACATCAGCTGAAGGAATGACTTAAACGCCTGAAGCTACTTAAATCATCTAATGAAAACCTCTGACTCAGGAGGCTATTGTCCTGCCACAATCCCAAGTATCATTTGCTTGTTCCTGTCAATGCTGCTGTTGCCCTGGAGATTTGCTTATTTTTGGAGACAACTAAACCTTTTGTGGAAAAACAGATAGCGAAGCACATTTAAAGAACAGTGATAGCTGCTAACTAATGATGGAGAAATTCCAGAAGCAACCGGTTCCAAAAAAGTGCAGTTGAACGTTCATTTCAAACTCTCCTTGAATTTTTGAGGACTGTTAGGAAGGGAGTTCTGTTGGCCAAACTCTTGCAATGTATTCCTGATTTCTCCCATCCAGACAAGTCAGAAAGATCCATAGAGCAGCGCCTATTCCTGCCTTCCTCTTTATTACTTTACATATATAGGTACTTTTTTATTCTGTACATCCCAGCACAAAAAAAAAGTTCTCTAATAAAAGCTTGAAACTTAACATTCTTAAAAGCAGTAACCCCTTTATAATTCCTGAGCTTAAACACTATGCTGGTTTAATGGTGACAGCAATGGAGACACCAATAAAAAGCCAGTCTCTTCTGAAAATCTCAATCCTCTTTTTTAAACTTCTAAAAATTTTTCAATCAAGGACAGCTGCTACTGATGTGAAGGTTAAGGTCAGTTGTTCAGGTCAACCAGCTTTCAAGTGACAAGTTTGAACCAGAACTAGGTGAGCTAACAGACCTAATTCCCTCTTGAATTTTACTCTGTAACCCAGTTTATTTCAAATAGGGAAATCAGGATGGTATTTGGCACTCTATTTCAAGTGCTCTGAACTAAAATGCCATTGGCTCCACTGGATGTAAGAGGAAGCTTTGGAACAGGAACTCAGGCAGCTGTGAACAGCAGGAAACACAGCCTAAAGGTACAAGATGCTACCTGAAAGAAAAAAGGGTTCTAAAAATTTATAATCCATGCTTTGTCACAAGGAATCTCAGGCACGGTATTACAGATGGTAATATATCTACTATATAGTATAGTAATATCTACTATACAGATAGTATCTTTATATTCATTGAAGTACGAACACCTGACAGGTAAAAAAAGCTCTCTCCTACTGCAGCATTTATCAGCTCTGCCACAGATTCATCCTCACCAAGGCCTGACCAACAGAAGGCAGAGGCTTAGCCTAGGAACATCATAGTGACAGCACAGAGGAAAACACGAGCTTGAAACATCTGTAGTAACAAACAGCACTGAGCACTGCCAATGGCTGCAGCCCAGCAAGCAACAGAAGCACTGTACTGTTATTTTTCATGAGATTTTGCAGGAATAACTCTTACCTCCTTGAAAATGCTGCTTTCCAATGAATGATCCCAAACCCAAGGATTTTGCAATATGTGTAACAGATCAGCACCAATTCAGAGCTTCTAGTTTGGCTGGAAAACTAGCAACACTTTAGATGTTCATAAAAAATTCAGATACCTCTTTAAAAAACACTCGAAGCCTTGTGTTCAATCCACTGAACTGCTGTGTGCATCTCTAGAGTACAGGTAGCAGTGTAGGCTAAAATACTACCATGTCAAGGCAGCTCAGACTCAAATGAGTTTTTAGACTTCTGAAGATCTCTCTTGCTCTAAATTTTCAAACCCTCCTCCCCATCAGTTGGGATCAGAATCAAATCTGTTTTAATGCTGCAGTCCTGCTGAAATACCTGGAGACCTCAGCACCACCCAAGGTCTCTGTTATGTCCCTGTTTGCATTCGGACACCAGAGATCAGCTGGGTGCAGAATGAAGATGAAAAGCAATTTGAAAAAAAACTTAGGGCAGTACTGGAGCTAGGCCAGGTTAATAGACACCACAATAATTCCTATCCATGGTCACAGTGTAGGAGCATGAGGTGCCAACAGTTTTATCTGAAAGGCTATTTTGCCGTAAACAATTCTGGTTTTTTGGGTGTGAGGTGAGAGTGGCCATACAAAACTAAAGAAAAAGACATTAAGAGTCCAAAAGTTTCATTCAAAACTTTCAAGTGAAAAATTAAAAGAAAATAGTACTTCAAATTAAACCAGTACAATTACATTTTGTTTCAAAATACTTTTACGAAATAAAAATGTTTAATTTCTAAATTCCCTGCTTACCATTACGTGTTAAAAATCATGGTTTCAATGAAACCATGTTTCTGAGCAGGGGGATTTTCCATGTGGGAGGCAAGTCAGGCCCCACAGGCTACGTATGACTTTGTGCTGCATTCTGCTCCACGTGCTACTGTGCACGTACAGCCTCTCCACCCCTGGTGTGTGCACTCCACCTTCCTTTCTGGAAAGGTAAACAGCCCACGCTGAGGTTCCAGATTTCCCTGACAAAACCAAAATTGCTTATGTTTACAACAGCACCTTAACAAAACAACTCTGTGCTATGAGCAGTGCTGTAGTTTGTAAGTGTTCATTTTGGCTACCTAGTGCTCCCCATTGCCTTTCTAATCTAAAGAGAATTCTGCTCTACAAGTCATTTGAGTCTGACCTTGCTCACACAGATGTTGCTTCCCAAACTGCTGCAGCCTGTGCAGACAAAATCAGGCAAACAACGTAGTTAATAAGCTGAGCAGTGATGTACAATTATGTTTGCCCAATTTGGCAGTGTCTCTACTCTTGTGCAATAGTGCTTAATGGATCCAAAACTCCCCAGTCTGCACATCTTATGACCAAAATCAAACCAGCTCCACTGCCTTAGAAATGCTGCTGTTTCTTGTGAAATAACCGCTGTGGGGGTCTGTAACACAGCACCCTGCAGAGATGCCTGAGTTCACTGTGGATAAGGCAGAAAATGAGCAAGTTTTGGAGAGAGTAGACACACACCTCTACCTACTAAAATACAACACTAGTGCACTGGCACCCTGATGTGGCTGTGTCTGGAATGCAGGTACATAGCCATGTGTGGTAACATGCTGTGTCATGCACAGTAATTTCCTTTCTCACAGTTGACTAGAGGTTACATTATTTGAGTGTAGAGAGTAGTAAACTTGCCTTTTAACCATAAAAAACTTATATTGCCACATATGATACATTCGATGCATGCAAACAAGCATCTTCCTGTGGGCATCATGAAGGACAATCTCCATGGAGCCTTCTGCCACTTGAACTGAAAGTGAACCCCACACTCACAGTGAGGAACAGTTTCTACAAATCCCACCAGAGACAAAGACAAGACCACACACAGAAAAGAGACAGAACTGTGGACCACAACTTACAAGCCCTCAGGCCTTTGCTTCTTTAGCAAAGAAAAGACACTAATAACAGCCCTTGCAGCTTCTTTAAATTTCTGTTCTAGAAGGTGGCACCCACATCAGACCAGATCTAACATGCCTTTGCAATCTGCAAAGGGCTAAGGGAGCACCACAATAGAGATGAAACAGATCAATCAAACATATTGTAAATTATCCTGTTCCATGACTGCCACAGACTTGGTAGTTTTTGTCAGCCCTTTCCCTTGCCTGGAAACCAAAGAAAAGAACATCATAAGAAGGTTGTGGCAAAGTATTCATAGCATTATTTCCCCCCCATTTTAGGATAGTATCATAACCTGCCTTCTCATACTGCCTTTCCTCTAAGAAATACAAAGATCATTGCACTGATCAGTGTCTCATCTGCCAAAATCTTTGGGAAGGAGAATATACTGTTCTGATGTATAAAATGGAAAACACAGAAAAAGGGAGTGACTTCATACAGTTTGTTAGTGAGTGAACAGCAAGGCTGGGAAAGAAACCCAGATTTCCTCCTACCTTGCATCTCTTGCCAATTATGCTACACAAGAGCTTTGCTCAGAAGAAAGAAGCACCAGGCTACAAGATTTGACTTTTTTTAAGCAGCAGTCTGTGATAACAGCACCCAATTCACAGCTTCAGGAAAATTCAGGGAAAGGTTCCCAGGGACTTCATTGATTTAAATTGAGTTTGAAGAGTGATGAGGAAAAAACCTGTACTACATTGAGTCTTGGGAACATCCTCTGAGGAGGCAGATTAGAAGGATCACTGACCTCTCCCTCATCTTTTGAGAGTAGCTGTCCACAAGAAAGAAAGTCTTCATATTTGGCAAAGGGGATGACAGGCTCTGGCAGCTCTCGAAGGTAAAGCTTCAGGAGGGACGCCACAGTGTGAACATCTGTGTTGCTGCAATAGAGAAGAGGGAAGGAAATTTAGAAACCCACACTACCTCAAAGCTTGATGCCTTTCGTTGGGAGTGCATCAAGGTCCCTCTTAGGGACAGGGACAAAGTAGGCACATGCAAGGAAGCTCGTCTGCCTGTCATTTGTACCAGGCAGGAAGGTCTGCTTGGGAACAAGGGAAATTTCTGTTCTGTCAAGATAGAAATGCACCTCAGGCAACACAGGCAGTGGAAGGGATATGCCTATGATACTGCTTAAGGTAGGGTGACACTGTGGTTCCTCCACCAGCATGGACCAGGAGCATGAGGAATAGTCCAGGCAAGTGCACAGTGATCATACAGCATTGACAACAGAGCTCTGCATCCCGATTCCGTGAAACATAACCTCTGAGCCTCTCACTGATCCCTCCTGATACTCTCCCCAGCCAGCACACACGTACAGCCGATGGGCCAGGCTCCCAAGTGTCCTGGTCAATCATTCAGGAAAATGGAGGAAGCTGTATTTCCTCCAGGTCCTCTATTGCCCTTTAGTATGGCTGCCTGGCTTGTGGTATCTGGAATTTCCTAGCCCATCTGTTGTGATAGGATATCCGCTTTCATTTGCACTCCCAATGCAGGAACTTCTTTTTCTTCTTCTTTCTCCTTTGCTTTGAAGTTGGGGTTGAGGTGTCAGATCCCATGATGAAGACGCACCCTTTCCAGCTACCCAGCTTCTAGTGTATGGTGATACCTCTCCCTCATTTCAATTTTCCCGTGGTACAACGTTGTTAATCACTGCAGATTATCTCCTCAAAGGTTTTGACTGTTGGAAGTCTAAACAGATTCTGTCACCAGCTCCTCCCTGCCCACCATTGCCCTGACAGTCTTTAAAGAATTCTGAGAAAAACATATCAGTGAACATTGGGCAAGAGAGGTTCAAATCCTCTCTTTTCTCCAAAAGCTGAATCTCTTCTACTTAGCATGTTTCTTTTTTGGAACACACAGCTAAAACAAAACTGGAAAATTTACAACAGGAAACTGTCAGCAGATACCACTTACTACTAATCCTGCTAATGCTATTCCTATTAAACAGCTCCATCATATTTGAGAATATCACAGTTTCACACAGTGGTTTTCTTCAGTTGATCATAAAGTTTTACAAATGAGATCAGTACCCTTATTTCTTTTTTTCCTTTACTGTGGAGTTTCAGGCATGGATGGTGGATCTGACTATCACTGAGAAGCAGAGCCCAGAACAGAGCTTCAGGGCCACTAGCTGCAATAACTGTTTCATCCACGATGACATGTGAAATCCAGCCAGACTTTCAGTGGCATGAAAGTGCAACAGGAGCAGACTGCTATAGGTGCTTCCAAAACAGCAACACCTGGCCTTTCATAAGAACATTGGAAAAGAAAGCCTTTTAAAAATAAATATTTTAATTGTCAGTCATCACAAAGGTTTGATCCGCCATGGGGCAGGCAGGCTATAAGCACCTGGGATATCACTGTAGTTACAAAAGACGTCTAAAAGCACTGATTGCAGCTGGGAAATAAGAAAGGATATTCCTTTCACTGCACCTGATTTTGAAAGAAGCAAAAGGATTTCACACTTCTGCTGCCTAGGTATCCCAGGCCATACAGAGATAAGTTATAATTACACATAGAGAAAATTATGGTTGCTAGGAGGAGAAGCATTTCACTTAGCCAGAGTGGAACTGCCTTTCCTTTGCTGCTGTCTGTGACTACAAATACATAAGACAGACTTTATGTATACATGTGGACACGGTGGAAAGAGCAAAAGGCAGTAACTGGGGCACCCTCAACTTTCCCATTCTCAGGTACTCCAGGCTTTAATTCTGTACTGAACCTTTAGTTACCACATTACGCACTGACTACCCAAAAGGCAGGCATTCCTTCCTGGAGGTCCTTAGTGCCTCTGTTAAAGGAGAGACTTAGCACTGATCTATTTAGCCAGTGCAAATGCCTGTGGAAATAAAGGTGCTTTCTGCACCTGAGGCGGTAAGGCACTGGAAGAGGTTGCCCAGAGAAGCTGTGCATGACCCATCCCTGGAAGCGTTCAAGGCCAGGTTGAATGGGCTCTGAGCAACCTGTTCTAGTGGAAGGTATCCCTGCCCATGGGAAGGGGCTAGAAGGAGATGAACTTTAGGATCCTTTCCCATCCAAACCATTGTACAATTCTATTTTGCTTTAAAAATGCTGTGTGGAGGCTTGGTTTATCTACATAACAATGAAGTTAGATACGGCTGAAGTAAAACATGAAATTGAAACTTTCATTCCTAATTAATTCCTTCCATAGATGCTCCTGTTCCAGAGTGTAAGCACTGAATTGGGATAATTCTAATTCTGAACTAGAACACCCAGACATTCAGTTAAAAATATAAAGGTTTTGTTTAAGAAAAGATTAAGTGAGACAATTTGATGATTTCAAACTTATTTTTTCATGAAAATATTTCTAAATGTTTGACACTTCCATTTAGGGAGCAAATATTGTTTGTGGTTAGGAATCAAAGAAAGGAGGATGGGTGGTCTGGGAAGCTGAGGGAAGGGAAGAATTAGAAGAATGTTCCAAATAAACTCTGAAGACATACTTCCCAAGATGAGACCAAACACTGTTTCTGCCCACGCAGGAGACAGTGCTAGCTCTTGCCGCAGTGGCAGGCAGGGAAGGTATTGGCAATGTTGAGACTGGCTGCAGGTCCAGGGTAAGCAGTCCCCTGAGGTTAATGTGCTGGCAATACACCAGATGCCACTGGCATCGCCTGGAGTTCCAGCAAGAAGTGGTGCCGGGTCTCCAAGACAAGATCCCAAATCCGATCTCACTTATGGACCTGGGATAGAGATCAGACCAGATCTATACAATGCCTTTGGACCCAAATATCCCTGAAGTTCAAGGTCTCTGTTAGGGTCAAGCCCTATTTCACAAAGGGCTGTTAAGCTTTGCACAATGCTGACCTTCCCTCCAGGCAGGATGTACATATGACAGAGTGGAGGAAATGTTAGTTACAGGGTATGGACAGCATTTGGCTGGAAGGGCCCTGACAACATCCACCTTTCTGATCATCTGACTGCCTGAAGGGCCAATGTAGAGGTAGCACAGTTGAGAGCTGCCCCTTCCCTTGCTGCCCTTGGATGGAGAGCTCAGAGACAGGGCTGACACTCTTCCCATGGGAACTGATACTAAGATGAGCATCTACAAAACAGCCGCTGGCATAACAGCCAGGGAAAACCTGTGAGATGGTGGTGACTATTCTGAAACCTGGTGACAAAGGAAGAGTCAACATATTGCCCCAGGCAGATCTGCTGGGAGAATGCAACATCTGAAAGCAGTACATCACCTAGTTCACCTCTGTCATACCCATTTCTATGATGGGATCCCACCAAATGCTCAATTTGCTGCACCCAAATCTAGCAATGCTTTTCATTCAACATGTGCTTAAGCTGAAACACCGGAGGAGCCCCATTTAGGCCAATGAGCTCTGCTCCACCACTGAGGTGAATAAAGGCCTCCACACCCACCATCACGTGGGAGAAAGCTCCATTAGTGCTTTCAACAGAGAATGATGGTGTGGAAAGAATGTAAACTGGGATTGCCACTGCATGGACGTTCCTGGCAGATTTTACATGTCACAGATACACCAGCCTGAGTTTGGTGATGTCAACTCACCTGTCAAAAAGGGGTTTCTCTCCACAATCAAAAGAATCCTGCAGATCTTTGACAAGGTTGGCTTGTCCAGGCATCCGAAAGAGCCCCTCCTCTGTAAGACCTCGCTCCCGAATAAAATCCACACACTGTTCCACCAGCAGTGGGGCCAAGCGCTGGCCATACTTCCGCTCGTACTGTACGGTGTCCTCCAAGCGCTGTCCAAAGATCCCTGACAGCAGAGAGCAAGAGAGACATCTGGGTGTCAGCTTAAACTCTTCCTGAGCTGTTGCTTGGGGCACACAAGGAGGGAAGCTTTCACATGGAGGGGGCAGCCTGTGTGAAGGTCCAGTTCCTAACAGATTCTGAAGAATAAAGCTATTTTAAAAAACAAGAATTACATGATGAATTTTTTTTTCCCTGCTTAACAGTGCTTCAAACTATCCTCCACCCTAAGCTGGCTTATATCTCATACACAAGGAAGGTGGGCTTACGGTTATGTTTATGGTTATCCACGGCTGTGCTGAATTTGGATTAATTATACTTTCATTGTATCCTCCATTCCAAGAAGACCAAAACAAAGGCTACATTGACTTTATGGGACACATTTCCTTCCTGCTTGCACCCACTGCTTAGGCTGTCACACAGCTGCCCTCCAATAATTTGCAGCTGGCCAGCCCAACAGGCAGCAATCCCACTAGGAGGGGACTGATAACACAGCAGAGTACAGCTGTCAACATTAAAACTGGATATTGTGAGACTCTTCCACCATCCTGGGAGACTATCTTTTCCTTTAAATTAACTTGCTGAATGAAAATTTTAAAAAAAGCTCTGTAAAATGCATGCAAAATCCATTGCCCTTCCTACTAAAAAGTGCGTGCTATACTTCTTGTATCTTGAAAATATCAGAAGCACCAGATTCTCTAAAACCAGACTGGCCTAGGTTAATTCTTTAGTCAGATCTACTGTAGACATGTATCATTAAGTGTGAAGCACTGTCTGTTTCTTTGGGGAGTATGGAGTTCCTGGCCAATACCAGCTGCTGAATGCCACTGCTGGCATCAGATCTTTCAACGACGCAGAAGGGACTCAGGGTGTTAGAGCCAGAGCTCTTAGTTCAATCCCTACCACTAGGAGAGTGCTCCATTTAAAAGGACTGCCACTGAGTTGAGTTCTGAAACTCTGATTCTAGTATCCTACAATGTTTGGTGGAGTAAGGGATGATAGCATCCAAGTTAATCATGTTTTGGCAATAAAAATTCAGTAAGTGAGGGAATCCCAGAATCTACTCCCAGAATTTCAGAATCTACTCCCAGAACTTCAGATGACACCCAACGAGAGCAGATAGGAAATTCTATTCAGGGATTTCTCAAAGCTACAGGAAGTTTTCTACAGATATCAAGGATCTTTAGATCATTCATTCAGCTCTCAGTTAAACCTGCGGGTCTGAAAAAAAAGCAGCATGCAATATTGGAGTCACACTGTTTCACACCCAACAGCCAGAAGCAGTGTTTAATACTTGCACATATGTGCTCATACCAGGCCAGGGAATTTGGTTATTTCTGAAGGCTCTACTTACCTTCCCCCACTAGTGACCATGTGTTCCATTTTTTTTTAGTGCTACATTCATGAGAGGCTGATAACTGCTGGTAGGACATTCTCCAACCACCGATCACTGTTCTTCATAGGAGACACCATGTCAAACCATACCTGCTTTCTATATTCAGTCCAACCCTGCTGAATCCTTAGTGAAACAAAGGATTTTGTCTCTCATGATCGGTCTCAACTCACTGAACAAAAGCTGCAAGAAGGATCCTGAAGTCCAATTTCCTTTCCCTGCCTATTTGTTATACATCAGAAGACAGAAACTTTCCTTACGCCACAGCCTACACAACTGCATTACAGTATCAAAGCTGGAGGGCCATGAAAGGTCTCAAAGGAAATTCCCTCATCCTGGCAGAAGGGCATGCCCTGGAGCATGGGAGTGACTTATCTTTATCACAATAAATAAATCCAATCTATATTGGATTTATTGCAGAGTAAAGGTTTTACTCATTCTTATTTCTAATCTCTTTGAATTTTCACTGAGTTGGGTGTCTCTGAAGTCAGTTTCTAGGATAGGGAATCTCCGCTCTCGCACAGATTGCTTTGTAATCTCATCATGTAATCCCTGCTTGTCTTGATGGGGCATATCTATTTCCTTAAAATGATACATGTTGTTCACTTTTTTAGATGCAAGACATATGTTCAGGGCAGTCAGGATGTGGCACATTTCAGGGCAATAGCAGCCTTCTTTTCTCAAATCCCTACTTGCTGAATCTGTTTCCTAATGGGTCTATCTAGAGAAAACTCTGGGAAAGAGGTAAATGCTCTGCATTCCCCAGGCATAAAGCACATATGTTCTTCTATAAGCTCACGTTCTGATGTTCTACACCTAACTCAGATCAAGGACAAAGGCAGTGTCAGACACACACGAGCAAGCACACACAGAACAACCATATGCGTAACCTCCACTGAAGAGAGTCTACTTTTCCCCAGCCTTGACTGGTCTGTGTTCAGCAACATCTCTAATACATTTCAGGCAACATCAGTCCTTGCCTTCACAGTCAACTTGGATCACAACAGCAGTAGCTTTCTGTAGGTGCAATCTACCTGAGTGACTTCTGGAGACAAGTGGACTACAGTCAAATAGAGACAACCAACACAGAGATTAAGGAATATAACACTAAGATAACAGAGATAGAAGGGTGATCTGCTTTGAGACTCAGATGGAGCAGCAGATGGACCCTTCACAAACACATTATCACCATTACTGTGGGTGTCTCCTGCACAGCCCATCTTTCCTCCTTCTCACACACTGAGGTCAGTAACATTTTTCTCCTTGATTAAAAAAAACCCAATCTTTGGAAGAAATAAAGACACTGAAATATTCTTATACTGCAACACTCTTCACCTCCCTCCAGACCATTTCAAATAAGTAACAAGAAAAACCAGGCATGAAAGCAAACATGACTGAGGATGAAGATGATCTGCCTATCACATGATGAGTGAAAGGAGCTGGCACAAGCGTGGGTTTCTTCTTGTGTGACAGTGTCTGCTGAAGGGCTGTGCTAGTGAGATCGCACAGTCTGCACAGGTCATTTTTTGGTGGGAAGAGGACTCAAGCCATTGCCAGGGTGAACGACTTCTCCCAGTCCAGCTCTCTCAGCTGCCTCTCACCCTGGTTTGGCAGCCCCACTCTGGCCCAACTCCAGTTGCAGATCTATGCCTTTCTCTCTCTCTCGAACTTGAACCCTAATTTTCCAGGGAAGCATTAAAAGGGATCACCAAACATTGCTCTGACAAAATATTTCACCCAAGCTAAATCTGTTGCTAACTGCAGCTTTCTCTTTGTTACATTTTTCAGTTTCACTGCAGCTCTATGCTTTTTCTTTCTCTCTATCCTACTTTTTTTTTTGCTGAGCCATAGACAAGGGCTACCACAGATGCTGCTCAGAAGAAAGACTGCACCCAGGCCAAGTCTTTTGGCAGCAAGAGCATTATGGTTGGTGTTAAGAGAGAAAAAGCACAGAGTTACAGTTAGTGGGACTGGAAAGTTGGCCTTGGAGAAACTGTTCATCTGTGCAGTGGCTGCAGAACTTATCCATGGCTTAGAAAAGAAAAATAGGGTTAAGGTTCATAAAAAGGGCAAGCTAAGAGCTATCTATGGAGTGGGGCTGGAAAGGGACTGTCAAAGGCAAGTTTGAGATGGTGACGGTTCCAGGCTTGCAGAAATCTTTCATCTGGGCATCTGCTGGGGGACCTTGATGAAGTTCAGGAGATTTATCACTTGGGCCCTCTCAGTCACACTGGCAACAGACTTAGCAGATGTGCCTACTTCAGTCTCCCAGCACTACACAGGGCAAACTGAGGAACTGGTGTCCTCTGGCTCTGTATCATTCGTCTCATTTCTGTCAGGTCTCAGAGCTTGTAAAAGTGATGTAGTAAAATGTCCCTGAAACTACCAGTATATGACAACACCTCCAGTCTGGACAGGGACTGCCCTGCCTTGCAAGGAGAAGCAATGCGGAGCCAGTCACACACAGCCTCATCTGCCGGCTCCTCAAGGCACAGGCCTGTTTTTAATCACTGGGCCCTGCAGCTCAGACTGAACTTGGCAGCGCTTCACTCCATTTGATGATCCCGCTGGAAGACATTAAAGTCTTTTTCCTCATTCTAAAGAAGGGGAGCCATCCAGTCACACTCCAGACAGAGTTAAGCTGGAAATAAAGCCAAAAGCTTACTAGCAACCTAAAGGTTAACTTTCCTTGTCATATCCTTATCTATAGCTAGGCTCTTTTGTTTGGTTTCAAAGCAGAAAAAAAAACTCCAGCATGCCTGGAACCACATCCTTAATCTCAGAAAGATGCAAGAGATACTAAAAAAAATGAGCTAGCAGAGCTACAGAATTTCTTTCCTCTACTCCAACAAGCTGCCTCTGTTCTTTAAAGATTTAGGTGACTCTTTGTGGAAAAAGCAAGCCAGGAATGATGTACTGACTAAGACACAGACAGGCTCTCTGTCCTGGCCTGAATAGCTCACCCACCAGCTCCAGGCATACAAAGCCTATACATTCAGCTATGCTGTCCAGACATGCAGTGGGCAGGAAAATATATGCTCTCTGCTACATTTTTCCTCATCAGAGGCTCTGATTTCAACCAAAATAAACTAAAGACAGAGATAAAGTCAGTTTTCGAGTAGATTTTCTTCGCGGGGAGGACTGGGGACTCCGCATCTGCTTAAAGTGTGAAAAGTCCAGGCACACCTACGTCAGCTGTATGTACAGCTTATTACACACACGTTAAAAGATGTGTGGGAAGATAATCAGGCTTACACCTGGATGCTGCTATACAACAGCACACACACCCGCGCACGCATGTGGTGCCTCACAGACAGGCAGTTTATGGATATAAAGATTGTGTACGTGCTCACCTGCACAGGTAAGTGCCTGCTTTTACCTTCCCACCTTCATGCTTAAGTTCCCATTTATCTGTCCCTCTCACACATGAAAGCACTGAGAAAAAATCATGGGCAGACATTCAGAAATGCATATGCTTCCACAGCACAAAACACACACAAATCTTTCACTTGTTTCCCCTCCCCTAGCCCACCCAAGCACAGACTACGTGAATTACTGCAGCAGCAACAGAAAAAGGAGTTTCATGGTAGGAGCCATATGTACCTAAAAAATGATAGTCCTGAACAACTAAACAATCCAGCCAGCCAAAGACTGCAAGAATACGGGGAAAGAAAGGAAGCAACAGACAATTAGGAATCAAGAAAAACTGATGAAATAACTTGCTCAGACTCACACAAATGGGTCTGTGGTACAACTTGGTGTCTTCTGATCCCGTTCCCAGAAAGAGCAGTGTCCATATACTAGAAGCTGATGCTCTCATTCACATACATCCATTTAAATATTCTGCGTGTATGCAAAGAGAAACACCTCTCCCCAGAACTATCTTCACATGCTAGCTTGGTATCCAGTAGCATTTTTGGCCACAGACTCTGTCCTTCCCACTCCTTCCCCCTTTGTAAAGTCAAATCCTATTTTAGATTCTTAGCCTCTGTCTAAGGCTACACTTAAATATCTGCTTTTCCTCTAGCAAAAGAAAACCGTAACAAATCTAAACTCTGAAAAATCATCTCATACCTCTCGTTCTTGTGCAGCACTCTGCTACATGACAGGCGCTGAGCTTCAAGCAGAAACCAGGCAGTGTCAGACAGCAGGAGCGGCAGAGAAAGAAAGTCCTGACTTCAGGCATCAGACACATTCTGAGTCCCAGCACTGGCAGCTTTCCATTCACCCAGCGCTACAGAGCAGAGAGCAGCCGATCTGCCCTGGGAGATAATCTCGGCAGCACATCTGGTCTTAGCTCCACAACTCAGCATTAATTATGACTTGTGCAGAAAGCATTTGAAATATCCAATGAGATGCAGAGCTCCTCGGCTCGCTCCACACAGGGAAGGAGAGAGGAGAAAGACAGGCAGGTAGGGTCTTGCCCACCCTCCAAGCAGCTGCCAATGTAAACAGCAGCTAAGTATGGGTCACAAGTTTTAACAAAGGCATCCCCCATCGGCTCTGTAATATATTCATGCTCTAATTGCTTGTCAGATCTATTCTAGATAGCTGGAAAAGCTGAGCAACAGTTGCTGTCTGCATGCCACACTCTGGATCCTTCCTGATACAGGCAATATTACTGTGCTGCAGGCAACGTGGTGCCCTGCTCTGGCCTCCCATCTGCTTGCAAAGCATCAGAAGCAGAAACCTAGTTTTGGAGGGGAACATTTCCCCACAGTAGCCTTAGCATGCTCTGAGAGTACCTCAACAGCTCTGAGACATGTTGGAAAGTCTAACAAAGCTTAGGAAAAGCTACACTCCTTGACATGTGCAGGTTTTTTGGTGCTTGCCGCCTCTGCTTTAGCCCTTTACAGAGAAGTTGCCTAGATTAATAGCTCAGCTGAATAACTGGTAGGTGAAGGGACTCCTTACATGTGAACCAACACCCAGCCACTTTACTTGCACAAAAACATTCACTCCCCCTCCTCAGCCCCTGCTCTCAGGGTAAGAAGCCTGTCATTAACAAAAATGCTTACCATGCAATGCCCTGTGCAGTTCTACAGAGGTCAGGCCTCCATCCCATTCACAAAATGCACTCATGTGACTGCAGATCTGCAGCAGTCACCACCCCAAACCCTTGCACCAAGCTTCTGAGTAATTTTATCAGTATTAGCTAAGTTTTCTCCCTCTGCAGGAAAAAAAAAAACAAACAACAAAAAAAGTTATATCTTTCCACAGCTGCTCATCTGCTTTAGCTGTTAAAATGTCTGTGGTCACTATATAAAGCATGCTCACTTGAACTTAGTGGCCCGCCCCTTTCTTAGCTATACTATGGCCCAGTTTGAACACACATATCTAAAAAGATACTGACGCAGCAGACAAGCTATGAGATTCTAGTCAGTGACACAGTGTTGTCCCACAACAAACTTCTCTGTATTCTCTGTTTTGACCAAAAGCTCCTGAAGAAAAGAATGCCTGTCACTGTAAGTGAAGGCAGTACCAGGATCAAAAGCTTCAGTTCTTGAACATGGCGTGATTCTTAGAGCTGTCATGTGCAGGGCCAGAAGTTGGGACTTTGATGATCCAAGTGAGTCCCTTCCAACTCAAAATATTCTATGACAGGCAAGATAGTAAGGTATTCCTTAGCTATTTCAGGTATACCCTGAGTAGCATGGTACTGCACAGCCAGACACCAGAAGCCCAGTCAATACACTAGACAGTATTTAAAGCACACTAAAGAATACTTAGAAAGTGATGGAAATCCTTAAACCAAAGGTACAAACGAGGTCCTGAGTATTCTTCACCCTTTTATTACCCTCTCTTTCCTTGTGGTGAACACAGCAGACTACAGGTTAAGGAGAGCCTGCCCACAATGCTAACTGGTAAGCAGGACCAATCTGCTTTTAAATGTCCGAGACACCACCAGAATTCTCAGCACTGTTTCCTGGAATAATACCTCAAAATATGTCACATCTGCTAATAACATTACAGAGCCTAGGACTTGGTGTTTGGGATGGGAGCACAGAAGATAGCAAATGGAGACTTTTATTCTTCCATTCACTTCTCCATTTCTGTTTTCCAGCTCTCAAAACATAGGAACAAGGAGGTATCCAATGAAATAGAAAGTCATGCTTTTTAACATGGATATTATTATACCCAAAGTATAATTAACCTGTGAAATTTACAGCCTCTCTGTGGCCAAGGACATAGCATGACTCAGAGCATGATCAGACTTCAGCAGAACTTACAATGCTATGAGACGATGAAGCTGATGCAAACTCTTCTCCAAAGAGCAAACACAGCTCTCTGGTGAGAGAAAAAAAGCTGGAGCACATGCTCGCTCACATAAGCATCAGAACTAAGGGAGAAAATGGCAGCTGCCTCACTGCTGTTCCCTGCACAAGGTAACTCTGCAGCCATAGGTGTCCTGTGACAGCAACACCCTGCTACACATTCCACGAGTAGCACCTGTCTTCTTATATGAAACTCTCAATCCTTTTAAAAACACGGTGTTAAAATTCATGACTTAGACTATGGAATATGATGAAACTGGAATAAAAATCACTATATATCTATATAAAATTTTTCTTCTGTGTTTTGAATTTCCACATCACACTTGGATCCTGCTTCCTCTGTTAACCACATTTGTCAAAAATGAAATCCAAGGTTCACACATAATCACTGGATTGCAGAGGCTGCAGACTCCAGAAGTATACTTGATACTGCAAGAATAGCAATATAATACAAAGAATTTGCCACATTGAATATAAAATACCATCAAAATTTTCAACTGGAGATCTCCCCATCCACATGTGCCAAGGAGAGAAGGGGTAATGGAGACTGAACTCCCTCTTTCTCCACTGCTATGAAGTTGTTTAACTGTAGAAAAGTTTAGCAGCTCTTATTTTCTAAAAAACAAGTTAGGTTTATAAAATTGTTCAGACATTACATCTCCCATGAACTTGCTGCTGGGGAGCTGGAGGCATTTTCTTTCCCAGTGTCATTGCAGGGAGAGAGCCCTAGCACTGCTCTCATGATCTAGCACCACTGCAGTTATTCTGTTGCAGGTACCAGCACAGGCAGAAAGCATCCTGCCTTTACACATCACTTCAAGCCTCATGATTGGCTGGAAAGTTCACTACAGTTCACACAACCTCTGAAAATCCAGGCATGTTTCAGGCTTGACATCTAACTCAGGTGAAATTCAGTCTTCAGTCTGGTTGCAACAGACAGGAATGGTGAACCCACATGAACTCTGAGTATTTCTCCTCATCTCCGATTGTGAGCAAACTTGTTGGCTTGCACAGCTCTAGCAAGTACCCATGGAGTGTGTGCATTTTTAGATGCTGGCTTAGAGGATAAGCTAATATACAGGTATACTCAAGCAGATCTGAGGGAGCTCAGACCTAGGAAATTGCTCTATTTGTACAGAAGGGCCTGGTATCAAAGTTAGAATCATCGCTGAAGTTCCCTGTTTTTCAAGAAGGTTGAACCTTGTACAGACTCATTTTTTAACCCAGGTAAACCTGGACAATTGAATATCTTTTATCTGCTGAAAGCTGGCAGTGAACTGCCTAGAGGTGATCAGTCACAGAGCTGAACCCAGCAGGAAAAACTTCAGCACTAATGTCTTCCATACAGAGATTTTCCTTTCCCATTTCCTCCCTCTCCAAACACTTTGGTCAGATCCTTCTTTGAACAAAATTATGTCCACACACCCCTCACCTGCTCTGGGCTGGGGTCCCAACCCTTACTGGTGAAATTACATCTTTTGAGGATAAACAGGCTTCTGTTTACTGACTGATAAAACAGTTCACTCTGGGTTAAAGATTAGCAAATAGCTATGCTCACCTTTCTACCACAGTAGATTCTTCTTAACCTGTGTGATATGTCTTCCCATCTCTCTAAAATGTGCCAAGAAAGGAACTGACTAAGCAGCACTGTGAATTACCCAGTGATGGACTGACCAGTTTATGCTCCATATTGAGATTGTAACTGTGCTCACAGAGAAAAGATGATAAACAGACCTAAACATCACTTAAGCACAGCATTCTGAATCCAGAGCCAACCCCCTATATTTATTGCTCTATTTCTCTCTAAACAAAGGCAAGAGCATTTAGAGAACAAAACATCAAGAGCAGCAAAAAATGCCTTTTAGCAAGCAGTGACCAGGACCAATGTGCCCTGGGCAACTTCTTTCTCCCCACAACCTAAGATAATATTTTACAGAATTTTTTTACTTATTGACTCTTGCACATGTCTCTATATTTAAAAGACAGCTTCTATACAATTGTCTGAAGCTACGTCTGTAGAAAGCACCTGATCAGCAGGTCACCTCTTTCAAGTGGTGCTGCTTGTTGATGCCCCCACTACACAGAAAAGCTTTACAAAAATTCTGGGTGTTGGTAAGTAAAAAATAGTTATGACATAGTGTAATTGTTACCACCAATGTCTCGTCACTAGGGATGGATGAGAATTCCAGCTGTGGGTTCAAATGAAAGGATCACAGATCTGAAATCTCTAGTACGGAATAAAATTATTCATCTGGATTTCTGGCCAGCCAGGAACCTGGCAGGGACTGTGATCCAGACTCACGGCCAACGTTTAGCGCATTAGGCACTTTTATCCATTCAGAAAGCCAAACAAGCTTATGTCCTGAAGCTTTTACATATCCCAAGCCTTCCCATATACCAGGGTTGATAACCGAAGCACAATCATTCATTGAGACGCAGGCAGGATCAACACTGAACACATGGATGTTTATCCAAATCAAACTTCACCATAAATACCTCTGTCAGTCTCCAACCTTCAACTGTAAAACTCACTACCAGGTCAATTGTATATGGTTTCACTTTGCTGCATCCTCAAACTCAATCAACGATGAAAATATGTTACCTAATTCCCATATATTTATCTTTATCCTCCACTGTTCAGCTAAACTCCTCACCAACTTACAGCTTCACCATCCAAGCAATAAGGTCATCTAAGTTCCAGCAACAGCTGAACCCAACCAGCTGTGCTTCGGGAAGGGGCGGAATTTAGCTCCTATTTGTAAAATAGGTAAAACGCTTCAGTAAATTTGCGAGTCTTTAAAGATCACTTCTAGAAGTGGTAAAGAGCTGAATGTTCCTTTCTCTAACCTGCAACTCAGAAGACATGAAGAGCAAATTGCAAGTTCAATTACATGATGATGAAGGAGAAGAAAAAAGGAGCAGCTCTGGACAGGAGAACGGTAATATTAGAAAGAAAATAAGAAAAGAGAGACGGAGTGAATTTATTTCTTCTCAACTCCTAAATGGTTAAAATTGCAACTTGCAAGGAGCTGGCTACCATTCCCTTTCATTCAGTAATCACATATTCTCATAACATTCATCAAAGGACTAATACACAGAAATTAAAATACTTGCCTGCAAGCTGAGAAACACCACAGGAACACATTTGTCCCATTAATACACTGCCAGGATGTGCAGTGAGAACCACCAGTGTTTAAAAGACTGTCAGCTCTCAAATGTCAAACACAAATCTAATGATTACAGGGATAGTCTCACTGAGAAATCACCGGTGTAGGGTGTGGTACTGGTCAGACTATGTGCTACAAGCAGTAGCCACCAAGAATATAACAAATGCACAGCCACTGTCAACTCTCCATGGCACTTAGTAACTGAAGAGAAGAGGAATGCAAACACAAGCCCCATCGTATTTTATCTAAAGCTGAACTGCTCTTTGCAAAATGGACATATTAATCTAGAGCCTGCCTGCAGAAATGTTTCTTTGACTGCCTAGGTAGACTAATCTTCTATGAATACATCTAATTTTATTTTTAATCCATTTATTTTTTCTATTTCTGCATCTTGTGACAGTGAGTTTCACAATTCAATTGTTCCCTGCATGAAACACATTCTTTTTTCTTGGAGTAAACCTCATGACTGTGCAACTGTTCAGATTCTCTTCAGATGTGTCATTTTATCCATCAGACCTTCCTACAATCTTCTCCTCTTTCCCCGGGACCTTTTCAAAGTAATTTTTTTTTCCAAGGAAAAGGCTTCAGATAGATTTTACATCTTAATTGCTTATACAACCTCTGGAATACAAGACTATTTCAGGGCATAGCTTGTATTAAAAATTCTACCCTGAGCTCAAAAAACTTTTCCTAGCACAAGTTTCGTTCAAATGAAAACATACCCATATGATGTTTCTTTTTATCAAATCAGCATTTCCCAACCAAAAGAAGTTCCATCAAGCAAATCCCATGGAAAGCTTTACACTGCTCACCTGCAAATGTAGAGGTGACTTCTGTTTGTAGTTTTTCCTCTGTTTGCTGTCTGGTTGAACAGAGGCACTGGGAAGCTGCCTGTCATTCCCCAGCCCTGGGTCTCTGCTCTTTGGTGCCCCAGACTGTCCATGGTAACAGATAAAGCACTAGAAATTCATTCACCTGCTGCCAAACTGCATTATCCTTCAGAAGCCACTGGAACTAAGCTGGCTAATGACAGCTGGGGGCATAGTGTTGCAGTACAGAACTCATGCTGCTGCCTGGGCTTTTGAAACCAGTAGTGAGGGTAGTGAGGGACTTTCCCCCCGAGGAGCCCTGACACAGCACTTCGAGAACACCCATTTCTGCTCTGGGATGACCAAGCTACTGCATGGTCTCCACTCAGAGCCCAGACCAGCCTGGGCACTAGTACGGAATGTCACCAAAAGCCTTGAGCCAGCAGCTCTAGAGGTGAAATACACGCAAGGAGCAGGGGAGCAGGATCTGACTTCTAAAGGTAAGATCTTTAAGAGTCAGTAAGGAACACCTTGACATGCTTTAGTTTTCATTTTAGTCTTAGACCCTTCCATCAAATGTTTCTACACACTATACATCAACCTTGATAAGAACCACTCTGAACCTTCCCTTCTTCAGGCTAAACAATCCCAGCCTCCTCAGCTTCTCTCAGCACTTTACTTGCACAATCCTTTAATCATTTTAGTGGCCTTTCACTTGACTCACTCCAGTTGTCCCATGTCCTTCTTGTCCCAGGCAGACCAAAATTGGACAAAGCACAAAAGATGTTGAATTACTAGTGCTGAGGTGAAGGCTCACCTCTCTGAACCTGCTGGAAATGCTCTTCCTAAAGCAGCCCAAAAATTTGCTGGCCACAAGGGTGCATTGCTGGCTCACACTCAACTTGTCCAAGAGCGTCCCAATTCTTCTCTGCAAAGATGCTTTCCAGTCAGTCAGTTCCCCATATGTGCTGTTGCCTGCGTTCATCATCTGCAGGTGCAGGACTTTGCATTACTCTCTGCTGAACTTCAGGGGGTTCCTGTTCACCCCTTTCTTCAGCCTGATGAGACTCCTCTAAATGACGACACAATCATCTGATGCACCAATCAGCCCTTCCAATATCATCTGCAAGCTTGCTGAGGGTGTACTCTGTCTCATTATCCAGGTCATTGACAAAGCTATGTAACAGTACTGTGGTCTCAGCACTGCCCTTCACATCCCTTGCCAGATTCAACTCCAGATTGCTTTAACCTTCCTAAGTCCACTCCTACATGCTCAGGAATTTCTCTGTATTCCTCCTCTTAGGTCACCTGTCCCTGCTTCCACTTCTATGCTTCCTTTTTAGCTAATGAGCTTTGTCACAAGCATCTTGTTCATCCATGAAACCTCTGCCACCTTTGCTCAGTTTCCTGCATAAGGAAGAGGACTGTTCTTGAGACTGAAGGAAGTAATCCTTGAAAATCCACAAGATCTCCTGGTCCCCTCTTCTCTCCAGGATCACATCCCATGGCATTCTTCCAAACATATCCCTATGGTCAAGGTGCATGGTTGTAATCTATGTGCCTTGCAGAATGATGCTGTCAGAGCAGTTTCCTACAGATAGTCATTGTCACCTCAGGCAAGTCATCTGATTGCACAATATTTCAGATTCCTCCTTAACAAAAAAAATGAGGACAACTGCCTTTCCCTACCTCAAGGCTGTAACATGATGGTAAAATATGTTGGTCATAAAGCAGTAATAGAAGCTCCAGATATATCTGACAGAGATACATTAGAAAAAAAAGTAACTTAATCAGGTCTCAGAAACAGATCTTAAAACATTCTCTATTGTAAACAGTTCCAGCAGCAAGATCCACTTCCAATTTACTTTAGTTACTGTATCTTCGTTTCCGTATCTACAGGTGTACCATCTGTTTGTGATACTTTTGCCTGGGGGCAAGGCTAACCCAGCACCTCCTCACATATGACTCAGACATCCCCTAGTCCTGGGCAGATACCTGACCTCATAACCCCCATCATCCTTCTCTTCCTCTTCCCCTGGCTGGGCCCATCTCCCAGCACTAGACAACAGCAAGAGCAAACACTGATAAGCTGCATCAGGCGCCAGCTATCTCAGTGCAGAGATAACAGCAGGTATCAGGCACAACAAACACCCAGCGCCACTCCCCACACACCTGGGGGAGCCTGCACAGGGGAAGCCCACCCTGACACCTCCAGAAGGGGCTCCTCCTGACCCACTCAGGAATCCTACTTGGGGCTATCACTCTGTGGGAGCCTGCTAAAAAGAGATGGAGTAGAAACCTCCTCTCTGTCTTCAGACTGGGCAAATAACAGAAGCCACCTCCCTCCCCCCTCTTCATTACCTCTTCAGTGGTATTTTAGCATCTTAAATTCACTGACATGTCTCTAGGTTTACGATGCTCTTACTGGAAGATTCCCATCTTACAGGTGGAAAAATTAAAACTCAAGACTCCCAAAACTTAATGTCGTATCCTAGCTCCTAAATAGTTTGGCGTCTTGGTGGACATGCATCAAATATCAATATCTGACCCTTCAAAACAGTCATGTTTGCTCTCATGCAGATGTTATCTCAAAGACATTTACTCATCTAAAGCAGGATCCCTAATTAGGCCTATGCAGGGCTAGTCTTCCATTAGTCATAAGGGCATTGAGCCAGGAACTAAATTACACCTCAGACACTTGTCCCATATCTTGCAGCTCTCCCCTAATACAAGACATAATTTCACAGTGCCCTGGTTCCCAAAAAAAAAAACATTCTCTGCACTGTTTGCTGGCAGAAGAAGAAAGACTCTACACATCATGGTTTATCTATATGGGAAAGACATCTGTAATTATTGACAGTAGAACAGCTTCCTCACTGGACACTTCTTCAGAGCCCACCAGTTTACAGTGACTTTTCCTCCTGAGTAGAGAAACTATTCATGAAGCTCTTGCAACACAATTACTTGGTCACAGAGTAAAGCTCTTTGTGTTTGCCTAAGGGAAACACATCCCTTCCAACTGTTTCGCCTCCCCTCCATCACAAGTAACTGATGAAAGCTTGGGATGCAGAGGAGGAGAAATTAGGATAAAGTAATGGAGAAAGAAAGGGGCTGAGACATGTATTTCTGGCAGAGAAGTGAGGAACTGCTCATGGCAAGACAGAATACGTAAACAGAAGAAAACAAACACAAACATAAATCAAGATTAACGCAGAATGATTCTGCACACCCCATGCTGTGCTGGTTGTGTGCGGAGCTGTGAGAGAGTTATGCCACTTGGCATTCAACTCAGGCACCAGAAAGCTTAGGTTTTGTATCTCATGGCCAGAAATTCAGTCCTAGACAAACTCTGTTTCACAGCTGATGTAAGACAGAAATGAGGAAGGCATGCCTACTGAGAGGTGGGCACACGAAAACGAATTTCCTTGCAGTAGCTGTACCTCCTCAGATTGTAAGTACAGTCCCACCACACATATACAGACTAAGACCTCCTCTCTCTCTCCCCCAGCTACATCAAACACTTTCAATGCATCCAGCTTGGAAGGGCAAGGGCAAGGTCACTCTCACCTAAGCCTGTGGCCACAAACTCTTTGATTTAGCACTGTGGCACTGCTACAAGCACTTCACATTAAAGAGCAGCCACTGAACAGCATGACTGTAGGACACAGTCACTCTCTAGATAAGCTTTTAGTGGTGTAACCTTGGAGCAAAATTTATCACAGAGGTAA
This sequence comes from Cnemophilus loriae, assembly GCA_013397755.1. Taxonomy (NCBI): domain Eukaryota; kingdom Metazoa; phylum Chordata; class Aves; order Passeriformes; family Corvidae; genus Cnemophilus; species Cnemophilus loriae. The sequence continues at coordinate 1,050,599 of VZTF01005101.1, read as the reverse complement.
GAAGGATCATAGAAAATAATTTCAATCACCCTCTGTCAGAATGTGCTCCAAAACTCACTTTTATCAAGTCACTGTGACAAACTTCTTTCTTAAAGACAATCAAAATGTATGCAGTACTCTCAAATCCCACTTTACAAAATCCTCCGCTCTAAACGGGATGTACTAGACTCAAGAATTCAGGATCCTGAAACTCAAGGAAACTTGTTAGATTATTTTCCCTATAAACAAGACAGCTCTTCTTCAAAAGACTTGGGAATGCTAGGATTTTATTTTAAGGCCACATTTGAAGTGTATTTCAAAGAACACATTCCATATGGCTTTTAAACTTGACTGTGTCTTCTACTGGTAATTTGTGATCCTCAGCAGCTTTGGGGAGTTTTCTGTTTTATTTTAAGAAGCCTTTGCTGTTCACCTTTAAGCACAGTTCATGTGCCCACATCAACACATAAGAAGGCACCCTCAACCTTTCTTTATTTATGTTTCTTCATCAGCAAAGATTAAAGTGTGGTTAAGCCTCCTCTTTTATCTTGGCATAATTCACTTTTACACCATATCAACCTTCTCCAGGGCTGGATATTTGCATATTAATAATGAAGCCTGCTTTTTAATTCCTCCCTTTCGCTTAATATATTAAAAAGTGTTGATAGATAAGACTTGGCTCTCAAATTAGTGGTGGTGGCAAAGCAGAGTTCAAATTATTCCATTAAAACAGAGACAGCTACGTTTATTGTCCTCCCACATTTGAGTTAAGCTGGAATTTCACTCAGGGAAACTGTCCTGCTCTGATTATGATGGAGAAGGTGTAGGTTTGATCATTTCCCCAAACTGGCTAAAAAACACTTGGAAGCAACGGTTTGAACATCTTTACTCTTTCCTAGTTATTGGCATTCCTATACGTTCTTTGTGAAGTGCAAAGAAACTGAGGATGCAGCTCCACGGTTTCTTTAAGCCAGTTTCTGTGTGGGTTGCAGCCAGAATGAACAAGCCTGCCCCTCTCCACGCCATCATGTCTCCTCATTGCCCTCGTTGTGCTGGAATTACTGGTGTTGCAGCTGCATGGTTAGCAGGGCCAAGGAATCAACCTACCTACAGATTAATCCTCCCCTCCCTTTTTTTTCTGGCCAGGTCGTTTCCTACTGCACAACTCATAACCATCAGTACTAGCAGAATGAAGCGTGGTAGAACACACGGTTGCCAGGGGGTAGAAGACCACTCTTGACAGTGGCTGGCACTTCACCAGCTCAGAGAAGTGACCACAACGTAAGAATCTGCTCTTGCAGCTTGGACTACGAAGCCGGCACAGTCAAGCTAGCTTTAGGCTAATGCATTTGAGTACTAGGGCAGAGAGCCCAGGCTAGACTGACTGCCCAGCATGTACCCATGTCCTCGGCCAGTTTTTATCCACAGATAGAGAAAAACCACTGATACAGAATTGCAATTCTTTCCAACTCTGCAAACGCCAGTGCTTCTCTTCTACAGCGCTTAAGCCGGCTCTCACGAACAGAAAAAGCAGCCTTTACTGACTTTGATCACTGAACCAGATCAAGTCTGCAGTATGTGAAAATAGCAACAGAAGCTGCTGTGTTCCCCCCTGCACTGCTCTAATCTCCTCTGTGCTGCCTTGCTTCCCCATTCTCATTATTTCATTTTATGTTTTTTGATGCCTCATCAAGCTCCAGTTCCTGGAATCAGTGTAAGAGTGAGAGTATCTTCCCCATTTAAAGAAAAGACCAAAATATTATCTGACCACTTTGCAGAGAAATTCAAAGATAAAGAAACTTAGCCAATTAATTAGGACAATACTAGCCCCATAAAGAAACAAACAACAAAAAAAGGAAATCCATCACTACCTTTACGCCATTCTCATGCTTCTCTTTTTAAAATATTAGGATTTTTTATTATTTATTACTTTAATACTTAAAGATGTTTGTTTTGAAACTACTTCAAGAGACTGACAAAACACAAGCAAAACATGAAGCCAAATTTGCACTGATACCAACAGTGTTGACAATACCATGCCCTAAAGATGGCTATTGCTAGAAAGTGCAGCATTTATCATGACTGAATTCTCCTTTTTCCTCACAGTATTTCTTGAATGCACATTGCAAAGTTAAAAAATACACACCATAAGGTCCACTACAAATGGCCACAGAAATACCAGCTCTAAGATTCTGAGACTTCTGATGGAGGACCTGCACTGAGATCAGTCTAAAAGACCCTTCACTGTGGACTGGAACTCAGAAGGGAAGGAAAACAAGCACATACTCATGTTTGAGGAGGAATTCTGGTAGAACAGTTTTCTACTAGTGAAGAGGGCTTTTTCTGCCCACAGCACAACAGCATCACATGCAACCTCAGATCAGACACGAGCTAACTTTTTTTAACCTACATCCTCTCCGCTAAGTGAAAAAAGGACCTTGGAAAAAAATGCATCAGTGGAGATTGTATCTCCTCCAGACAAACCAAATGCTGCTACACAGAGACTCCAAATTTCAAGAGTCACTTCAAATAAAACAAAAAAACAACAAAAAAACCACAAAACACCCCCTGCCCAAATCCAGGACAAAAGTGACTAACAAACACTGGGTCTTCTTAGTGCATAAAGGTTAATTTTTTTCCTCCCCTAGATCCAGGAAAACTAGTAACTTCATTTCAGCAAGAGTAATTGTATTACCTAAACCTTATCTGGCACTTTTTTATCTGTACCTCTCAAAAGAGGTCAACAGCACTATCTGCATATGATACCACTATTTGCATGAACTCCATCAGTAGTACCCAAGTCACTTCAAAGCACAGTGCCCAGTACCAAGCCAGCAGCTGCTGTCACCAACACCAAACACAGAAGAAAACATCTATGAGTCCCTGCTCTATACTAAACCAGAAAAACAACTCCTATCTAATCTACTGACTTGAGAATTCAAAGATTGTGGTATAATATCAACACTGAAAGCCTGGATGTTTTGTTCATTTTAACTACAGGGACTGTCAACAGCTGTATTACCCTACAGGTGTTCACTCAGCCTGACCCTGTTCTTCCTCAGGCTACACCCCCACCAAAGCCAGTGGAAGCCCTGCCTTCTCAACTGGGCCCTACATTAACTTAATTAAGATTGAGAGCTTTGCTGTCTCTGGCTGTACAGATGTTCAAGATGGGCATCTGCCCTTATGGAAGCAAACTGAGAAAACTGGACAGAATACTTCATTCCCGTAAGGTCCACAGAATAATTTGCTGTAAAGAACTGAATACTGACAATAGTGCTACGTTTGTTATCACCACCCATTTCTGACTGAGACAGTTATACAGTCTGGATGTGCTCTACCCTTTCATTCCTGTCCATCCCCNAAAAAAAAAAAAAAGAAAAAATCGACCCCATCCCTTGCTCCAAACACTTCAGACAATCAAGAGCTTATCTATACATCTCAGTGATTTTACAGTGTTACACATATCCTAGTATCACAAGAATATGTTTTACCTTGAGGCAAATGTTTTAATTTATGTGCATGTGAGCTATTTGCAATACCTCCACCAAATGGAGCCCATATAACCCGTCGGATGGCTTTCACCCAATCTTCCATTTCATTCTGGGAATTAGCCATGAGCAGGAAAGCCTCATGATTGACAGGCGTCTTTTCCCGGTCCCCTGCACCACCTGAAAGACAGAATATAAATCTCTTTTAGTTTCCAGTTCAGAAGAGAGCAACCAAAGTTTAAAACCACCAAAAATCTAGGTCAAAATAATCAAATTATTATTTTAATTGAGCAGTTTTATAGACAATTCCTACTGATGTGCTGTGGCACCCATAGAGCACAGGTTGATAGAAGATCAAAGCAGAAGTGCAAAATAAACATTTCCAGTGTGGGAAACCTGGAGATGTTGTATATGCTGTCTCAGCAATAAGAAAAGCTAAAGCACAGGCTATAAAACTCTACAGGAAAAGTAAGAAATTAATTCCACATACCTGTGCTGAGGTATTGAGAGATTTTTACCCAAAAGAGGGACCAAGTGAAGTGTAAGACATTTTAAAATGCTTCAGATGTAGAAGTCACAAGATCATCCACTTCCCCCAAGTCTCTGGGATATTTATAGTCTCAATATAGAGAAAGAGACCCATTCTGACTTTGGATCCAATTCAGAAGGAAGGTAAGAGCTGAGGATATGATTCTGACTCTTCCACTTGATGTAAGAACTTCAGGAGCTATTAATGTTGGTGCGCAACATCTCAGAAAATCACTGACCAGAATATCAAATCCACTCGAGCTGTCATTAAAAACTGTCCCTTATGGATACTCCAATACTTGAAATATTTTGATCTTGCCTTTCCTGTTTCATTTTTAGGTCAGCACTCACTCCAACAATTTAAATCCTCCCCTCACCCTTCATTTTATGTTCCAGAGCTGGATACAACCTAGTGAGTGGCACATAAACACATAAAAGCTTTATTAGAACAGCCTCTATGAAAAGGCTACTGATCCTGTCCAATACAGCAGCTGCATCCCCAGCGGCCTGGAGCTTCTCCATCACCATGGAAACTGCCTTTGGCTTTGCTACGGAGATAACATCTGAGCCGCTGTGTCACTGTCGTTTCCACGCTTACATGGCTTTCAGCACCTACTGGCAAGCTAAAGCTGCCAGCCTGTGCTGAGCAGCTGAGATTGCCTGTCCATGGAATTCAGAGATAAGAGCAGGATGATGGCATGCTGTGGTTTCTGCAGAGCTGATTTAGCATACACAGAACATGTGCTTCTTAAATCCTTGCTAATCTGGGGAAAGAAGCAAGCTGGGAGCTGCCTGCAAGCCAAGGAAGTGCTTTTTCTTGCTACTAATTGTTTTCTTGCCTCGACACACTTCGGAATGTTTATTGATTTGCAAAGCAGAAGTGGTAAAATGAGATGCATTGGGAAGTATTTTGCGGTTCTCCGAGAAGCAATTCACTAAACTGGGAAACTGAGGCAGTCTTTCAGTAAAGAGGAGAAACAACAGCCACCAGGGACCAGTTGTGCAGCTTAAGAAACAAAAGCCATGACGCTTTTTCCCCACATGTGCCCAAATCCTCTTGGACAGTCTCCCGTTTTTTAATTTACTGAATTATTCATATTCCTTAAGGTATATAAAGAGAACAGCTCTCTAGCTCAAGGCTAGGATGCAGGCATCTGAACAGATCAATGTCCCACCATACTCCACTGCAAGGATGACACACTTCGTCCTTTGCATACAGAACTGTCAGAGCAGGAAACTGCAGTCTGTGAAATTCCTGTCACTGCCTAAATCTTTTTACCAACATACTCAGCCTCATGGTGAAAGCAGAGCTCATGAAGACTAATTCTTGCACCTTACCCAGCAGACCTACTGACACGCCCTTTTTCACAATCAAATGTTTTACAGGAGATAGGACTGAAACAAAGAGGCTTTCCACAGCCCTCAGTACACATCAGAAATGGATTTCAGGATGTGGCATTTGGCAGATAGATGGCCTGAGCTCAAGCTAGGCTACCATTCTTGAAAGGAATGAAACAGCCTCAAAAACACATGTACTGTATGGGTGCCACCACCAGCAAACAATTGAGTTCGGTCAAGTTAAAAATACATCTTGTTCTTAAGTTTAAAGGGATCAGCTGAGATCTTGCTCACCCAAGCCATGAAGGGCAAGAAGAGACCAGAAGCTTGTCTTAGAATTAATCACAAACATAAATTTAGTGGAATTAGCTGCACTAACCCATACAAAGATTGCCATAAGAAGCACAGTAAGCAGAGGATGAAGATGACTTACTGGACTTCTGCAAATCTGGCGTCAGCATCTTCCCAAGGAATCACTGTAGCAGAGGGACCTGACTACAAGTCCCCTTCCCCTAAGATAATACTTTAGACCAGTCAGCTGCTTTCTAAACCTTCAGTTTTCATGCAAGCATTTAGGTAAAAAAAAAAAACAAACCATTTACACTTCTATTTGAGTCTGCAAAAAGCAAAAACTGGATGGGAAAAAAGGATTTCTGTACACGCTAGACCTGAGATTCTGCCAAAGACTACATACAGTTCCTCCATGTTTGGCTTTCCCCACTGAAACTTGAAATAGGAGCAAGGTCATGACCCTAAAATCTGCCTGTGGGAGAGTCAGTAGTGACTAGACATGTAAGTACAAGCAAATGAAGGCAACTCCACACACGAAGGCCAGCTTAGAAATAAGAATGCACTTCAGAATTGCTTCTTATGTCAGCATGATGTGACTATGCAGTGGCAGAACATGTAGACCCACCCGTAAACATTTTTATTTTTTAATAACATTTTACTCATTTCATTACTCATATTTCTTTGTACACTTGGCTGGTTCTTTTCACTACATCCTTGAGGCATCAAGCAGAAAAATTACAGGTTGCTAAAAGGCAGAGTTCAGAAACATCTCTCTACATTGTTGTGACCTTCAACAGCTTTTCAGTCTTGCTAGTCACACGAATGAGAAACAGCCAGATTCAAACACCTAGATCTTCTTAAAACAAACAAAAACTCCAAGAACCTCCACAAACAAATAGCCTAAGAAAACAATGTCACAAGAAACTTCTTAGAATTTTACCTGAAATTCACCAATTATTTCTTTTATGGGCTCAGACACAAAACAGGATCTTGTCATGGATTTTAGGTTTGAATTGAAAACACAACACTGTATCAATTCAAATGCACTAGATGTTAGGAATTGTTTTAGGAAAAACGATTGCAAATCTTCCTGCCCAGAAACACTTGGAGATGGAATTTTAGTTTTGCCTCTCACAGCAGGATGAAGTTCATATTCAGCTCCTGAATTCACACCTCCTCTCTGCCGCTACGGGAGCTCCAGCCCTTACTATGGGTGATGTTAAACTCTAACCCTGAAGCTCTACTTCTATTGTGTGAATCAAACAGGGTGTCTGGCTACTCAGCACCATGACAGAGAACACTCTGTTAATGATTTTAAACACAGACAAGGGTTTTTAATACCCTAGAACAGAATTTCTCACTCATCTTTAATCAAGCTCCCATACAAACAAGACTGGGCGTCAGAGACAAACCCTGCGTAGCTCAGGATTGCCATGGGCAGACATTCCAGTCCTTTTGCTCAAAGCTACTTTCATCTCCAGACCAGAGACAAAATAAAACTGTCTGCAAACACAAACAGAGTGCAAGTGTCTCAAAAGATGTGGCAGGAACTGGAGGCTTTATTTCGGGGATGAAATCCCCTAGTCATAGGCATCTGCTTTAGCATTAGCCTATGACCAGGGGATCCTGTATTCAGTTGCCTGCTGCAGGCTTCCTGTGTATGCTGGACAAGATGCACTGGATTTCATCCATATCCATGAAGCAAGTTAGCAGCTCTATTTGCCTCTCATCCGGGTGTACAGAAAGCGAACAACTTGAAGAGTGGGAAAGATGATGGCAACCATGTCAGCATATACAGTAAATGTAAGAGCCTAGAAAGATTTAAGAGACTTGTTTGGCTGTTGCTCCCCATCAAAAGGGCTGCAGATCCCAGCTGACTTGAATGCTTTGGCTGTCCCTGTCCCAGAGTACCCTTGTCAGGATGCTTTACATACCCTGGTAGGTATCTTTGCCTGGAGGGAATAGTTTAGCTCCAGGCCCCCAGCTGTAGTGCACAAATGCTCTCTCTCCAGGACCAAACTCAAGCCAGCAGAACTCCTCTCCTATGCCTCCACTCACGGTTTCTGCATTTCATGTGGCCTGGGAGCCATGACCTGCTAACGGCAGCATTCACCTCAGAGTAACGTCCACCTCCTAAATCTTAGAAATTATCCTCCTTTCAGCTTTCCCCCCACGCCCCACAAAAGGGAAGGTTAAATGCAAAAATACTGGAACTAAATCTTGCTAAAGGTGAGATGGAGTACTGCAACAGCAGCAGGAGTCACAATCTACTCTTCAAGGCCTTGTTTACTGAAAATTCTCTTTTTGACCATGCTTAGTCAGGTAAGCACTCACCAGAATGTGCAAAGCATAAGGTATAATTTTGTTACATTTACTTGTCCTGCCGCCCCGTGATCCTGTTCAAAGAACCTGCAACAGACAGGCTGCATCTCTGCCTTTACACAGCTCTTTCCAATGAGAAAAAGCTTGAACTTTTTGTTTGCCTTGAACCTCATTCACTCAAGCTTAACTTTCTTAAGACTACTTGTGATGCCAAGCCTTAGATCCCCTTTGTTTGTAGGGAACAGAAATTCAGGGGGAACAGGACTGGACTTCTGCATGGGAGATGTTACTGCCTCATTGCATGTAAAAGGAGAAACTTTTATATTCTCAAGCAAAGCTGCTGTTGGGTTCCGAAGTTGGCAGCTTCTTTCTTTGCTTAGGTAACTTCTTTTAGTTCCACCTCCCCCCTCTGGTTTGCCTTTCACCCATTTCTTACATCATTCTTCTTACCGATGTGCCTGCGTATTGTCATTATATGAGCCTCCTGAGAAGTTACACAATTACAACAACTCGTGTGTGTGTATACGCCGACACGTCTGTTTACGTGTTTGCACTGCTTTGGTGTGGATAGGAGCTGTAGCTCTTCCAGCGAGAGCGAAATCCAGCTGGCCGCGCGCAGGTGCGGCTGCAGCGCGCGGAGGCAAACGGCAGCTCGGGGCTCCGCTGGGGAAGGGCGGCTGGTGGGAAACACAAGGCCCAGCTGACACGTTTGCCCTCAGTCCTACAGCAGGTAGCGACAGGAAGCCTTTGATTGCAGACAAGCAGCAACAAAGATCTTGACAAATGGACAAAAACTAGCACTCGCTGCTGAAAAGAACAATTGCGATGACTCATCTTCCCTGACCTGCTCTTTATGATTGACTTGAAGGTGAATATCAGGATTCGGGGCTCAAAGGTCTCCCTGATACTGAAAGAAGGTGAAAAATGAGGAGATGAATTCTGTCAAAAATAAGGGCAGCTCTGTTAGAGGGAATCTTTCTTTGCACAGCAGGAAAAAAAAAAACAAAGAAAACCAGTCTTGATCTTTGGATTACGGAAAGAGACAAAGGAAATATCAATGAGTAAGCAAAAATTCATTAAGAATACTTGGAATAGACTCTTGAAACCTAATTCCATTTCTTCAGTCGTCTTGCCTTTGATTCCAGCTAATGCTGAACCTCTACCCTGAGCACTTTCCACCCCAACCAAAGGTTTTCAAGAGCCTGAATGCTGGAGACAGACCCTGTCTATCACAGCTGAATCCTGGGTTAACCTGCCATCAGCATGAGTTTAAACTTCACTGCTTTTTTTCCTGGTTTTTTTTTTTCTGGATTATTCTTTAATAAAACGGAAAGTTTGCTGCGAATATGAAACTCATCTTGAAAGAGTCCATTTAGGCTGCCTGAGAACAGAAAAAACAGCAAGAAAAATCTGAAGTAGTCAAGGAATGAGATAAAAACAAGGAAAACTGGGGGTTTCCCAGTATGGGTATGATTTTTGAGGAATTAAGCAGTACAGTAAACAGTGATGGGTGCTTGCCATTATTTTTTTATTTGTATCTGTCCATCTTTCCCCACCCACTCATCTATCTATACATGGAACATATGAGTTGGAAGTTGATTTGGAGCTGAGTAAATGCATGATCTTATTTTAAAAAGCATACAAAACTAAGAAAAAACAAGGCACGAGAATTTAGTATCATGTGGAGTGCAAATGAAAGAATTTGAATCAAAATACATTCACTGTGTCACAGTTCCAATGGACAACATAACGGCATTTTTTTCTAAAGACACAGGCACCTTTGTAGGTGAAAGGTGTTTCATTTCCACGGTTTGGAAGGATTTTAGGGGGATTTTAACATTCAACATTCATTTGGTTGGGTCAGTGAGAAAAGGGAAATCTTAAATACCTTGTATTGTAGTTCAGCTCATAAACTGACACAGTTCACATTTTCTTAGGGCAGGATTTACAAGCATGCACTAAAATCTCATTGACTTCTCAGTCAAATATAAACGCCTAATTTCCTTAAGCACTTTTCAATTCACCAAGTTCAATGGTAGTTAGAAGTTGATCAAATTTTCCAAGTCAAAATCACTGCAGAGGATTTTGATGAGTTGGTAAATGGTTTTCAACACTGTATCTTAGACCTCATCCCAGAAAATAAAGCAAAAGCAGGCAAACACTCTAAAGCCACTGCCATCTATTAAGCAATCCAAAAGCCCTGTGATCTCTTCTCCCCTCCCATGCCTTCAGTGGTTTCAGAAGCCATTAAACTCCTTTAAAAATGCACCAACAAAGAGATCAGATCTCAGAACTGTGGTTTCTTATGCAAAAACCTCTGACAAGACTTAACATGAACAGAGTCACTAATAAAGCTCCTCTGTACCGGTACATGGACTACAGAAAACCCTCATAAACCCAAGGCTAGTGATCTGTTTTAGTTGTCAGGATCAAGTGCAGGATTACTAAAACTATATGCAAGAAATGAAGATTAAACTAAATCTCTGGCCTGTTATACATAAAAACTGTGTCTGGCTAGCTTGACTCTCCTGCCTGGAGATACCTTTCTTGATAATGCATTTGACCTTATTACTCTAGACTTATCTATTAATTAAAGTGAAGAACTGTTTAAGACTACCAATCTCTTCAAATAAACCAATGCCTTGGAATCAAACATAACCCATATTCCAGGTATGCCAAACACTAGTAAGTGATGTCACACTCCAGGAACCATGGCATGTAGAAAAAAAAGATGCAAGATAAGAGGCAGGGAGAAAAATAACTTCAAGTACTCTTCAAGGAAAAGTAAGTAGCATTGCACACAAGCTTAACCTTGAACCCCTGCTTGTAAAACCTGCTTACATGAGATCAATGCTTTGTAATGTTTGAGTCTACTTGAGCTGATTTTTCCTTAATGTGCTTCATCTGCCCTTGTCTGAACTTTGAGAAGTTTCAGTAAAAAAGGTTCAGTCATTTTTAAGTTATACTTCTGGCATTAAAAACGTGTTTATTGTACTAGCGCACCATGCTCTTGTGTCTCCTTGTTTTCAGTTATTTGCAATTTTAGAGAAGAGGCTACTACTGTGCCGCCAGGGATGTGCTGCTCCCTGGGGCCATGAAGTGCAGTTTAGGCTGCTTAGGCCAGCTTAGGCTGGCTGAAGTGAATTCACAGTGGAGGAAGGCCACTTCTACTGGAGCAGCCCAATATTTAGAGTTCAGATGAGCCCAGGCACAACACGCAACTAAGTACATCTTTTTCAAGGACACAGTGTCTCCTTTGTACCAACACAGCTCAGGCACCAATCCCTCCACCTTCTGCCCACAATTACTTTGCTCCATAAAAGGAACAGACGTTAACAATGATCACACTGCCTCCCCAAATACAGAGGTTTCAGGAGCTTGTGAAACGCGCCCCCAGTGCCATACAGCATCCCTGTAAACAAGCTGTGTTTTAACTGCTTTGTTATCAGCTTCTAGTAGCTAGCAGCAAGAGACGAAAACTTTCCAACATGGTCACAGCTAGTTTAGGAGGCCAGCAAGGAGGACGGCAAAGAGGAGTCAATCAACAATAATTAAGAAAAGGAACGACTACTACAGTGGCAATTTCTAGGAGTTGCGCGACAGCACTTTGCCTCTGTTGCGACTTGCATGTTTCATCCCAAGTGTGAATTCCAGAGTACCAATATTCTAATCATGGCCAAAGATGCCTCAGGGGTTAGACTACTTTAAACCCTTCTAGCTCTTAACTCAAATAATGTTTCCTGACAGGAGGTTACTGTGGAGACTGAGCATGTTCAATTCAAAGCCTGCATCATAACAGACAGAGGCTTCTTAGGTGGAGCTCTCACTGTGCAATGGCACATTCACTGCCTCTTACAGCATTATTTACTGACAAAGCAGACAAATTTAGGGTATAGTGTTGCCTCTACCAATGCTAACACACTTTTTCTTGCCAGAGCTCCAAATGGAAAAGCATCTGAAAGTGTTGGGAGCCTAAGCATAACTGAGGTTCAGCTTCTTCCATTTACACACTCTTGTGTTCCAGAACTCCAAACCTTTCCTTTAGAGTCTGTCTGCCATGTCACCAGCTCTCAGGGACCTGTTCACCTCATGATGTATCTGTCTTACAATAAAAAAGACAACTTCTACTCCTCTCTACAGGTAGGGAGAGTGGGGGGGCAGAAAGAAGTAACTTCACCCCTCATGGAAGAAGGCCTGGTGGACCTGGTGATGGCAAGTGGGGACAACAACGGGAAGCAAGAAATTTTTTTTTTCCCCAGCACATTCAGCAGACAGCCTTGTATCAATAGCAAGTTGCCTTCCCTTACCCTCCTTTCTCCATTCCAGAAAAACTAACCCTTACTGTCTTTCCTCAATGTATTTCAGCTCTAGAAAGTTACAACAAGCCTAGTCCTTTATGGTGATTGTGTGGAACTGCCTGGACTGTGTACCTACAGTCATTTCACTAACCTCTGATTCGGAAGGAGAGGAAATGAATTTTCTCAGGCCAGCAGAAGCCACACACTCACAAGGAGGCAATTTAGGCCAGCTGGCAGGAGCTGCATGTCTGTCCCTACAAGGCACATTGCAGGAGACATCTAAATTAAGGCAACTTAGTTTGAAGGTGCAAAAAAGTTAAAAATGTACATGTAAAAGACTCAGAAAACAGCAGCACATCTGTGCAAAGCAGGCCGTATGGTTCCACGTGGTTCTTCCAAAGCAGCAAGTGCTCAACACTTCCGAAGAATGTATCAAATTATATATTCCAACTGTGGTTATGTTTACATGCTATTATAAGGGAGGAAATTCCTTCCTGACCAAAGATGATGATACTTCATGCTTTGAAAAATCTGAATGAAAATGACTGGATAATTTTTGTGCATTACCATGCAACCACAAGTAATTTTCTAATTCTCATAAATTTCTTCAAATCTTTAACACCTAAAACAAAAGTTGAAGAAAATTTTATATTCTGACAATAAATTATTTACCATAACATCAGAATAGTGAATTCTTATCTATTTTTCTTTAATAATTTCATATTGGAGAGATAATATCCAACTTCTGCATTCTTTTGGAACTGTTGTGCTCGCATTTACCAGGTCTACTCCATGACAGGAATGAAGTGGTTCATGCCTTCTAAATACATCTCTCTATAACCACCTTCTCCATCCACCTGGCCCTCATATGTCTGTTTTTACTTCCTCCTGAACTTAATCCACCACAACACCAAAGACATCCTCACTGTATTTTTACAAGACTATGTCTCCCATCTTAGCCAGTGCTCTGAACCTTGAACTAAAGAGAATGGAAAAGAAGCCATCCACTGGTAAAACTTAGGTTGCAGATGCCAGAGCTTTTAGCTAAGCCTGGAAAGACTGATTCTCTGTAGACTGAATACAGAGTACTGCAGAAATTCAAGCCAACCAATTACGAACATTATTATCTTCTTTAGTAAAGTAACTGAAGCTTTACAAGTACAGTTTTGGCAGCAGCAAATTAATGGACTATCATTAAGGACTCAACAGTTGCAGACTTTGTTTTAACAAAAAACGAAGCTATTTGTCACACTAACACAGAAAAAGGACGGAAATGCGAAAGCATATATACTGTAGGCCTTTGGCAAAACGTTGGCAAGTTTGAGGAAACCCTTGCCAATACTAACAATGAGACAATGCAGATGGAAGTACTGCTGTTCCACATCCAAACTTAAGAGCTCAGGGATATTCTGATCCAAGTCTGCAGCCTTGCCACAGTTTGCACAGACTAACAGTTTTACAGCAGTCTCCTCCTATATCTGGCTATGCACTGAGTAATCAAATCAATCTCCTAAATGTGACTGTGTAGCATGCAGCATTCTCCACAGTCACAACAACGCTCTTTGGGAGAAAATGGGAAGCACATACTTGCCACTGGAGGCCAGCCCTGCAGCTGCTCAGGACCCAGCTGCGGATGGCTAAAGGACTCCAGGCTGGGCAACGCAAAAAGCTGGGGCCTCAATTCTTTGTGCTTTAGGACAACCGTCAGTGAACTGCTACCAGAACAATGCTTAGAAACATCAATTCTAATTCTGTCCACTCACTGGCAATGAACAAACTCCTCCCAGTTAATAGCATCATCAGAACGTCTATAGAGGTTCCTTTGAAGTGGTTAATTATTAGCTGATATAACCTAATTTTTCAGAAACATGCTGGTTTAGACCAGATTTAAACAAGAAATGAAAAAACCTGTTAGGTAAACAACAACTCATCCTGAGAGATGTCTTCAGCTGGTGGCCTTGTTCCCACTGAAGTTCAAGAGAATATTGCACCGAATGCTTCCCTCTGACTCTAGATTTCTCAGTGGAAGTTCTGTCATGCAACATTCACTGCCACTATTACATACAGATGTACTTTTCCACTGCATCCCGTCTTGACGGCTGTGTGTCTCCATCATACGCCAAAGGCCTGCACATAGGTAGTGGCTCGTCTGACAAGCTGAGATAGTCACCTTTGAGTTGCAGAGGCAGGGAGTAAAGCTGAGGTTCATAACTTTAGAGACCACAGTTCAGGCAGACTGCTCACATAAGCACAGTTTAGGGTTTGAGACTATTCACAGTTTTCATCCAGTGCAGCAGAACTGCCTCAATCATTACTGTTTAAGCTTCCACTCCCACAGTGCAGAAAGTTCACCAACACAAAACCAATCAGCCACTGAGCTGTTGCTGCCCAGCTCCTCCAAACAACAGCTTCCAAGCTGGTACAACATTCCTACCTGGACACCTTAGTTCTCGTGGACTAGGGCAAACCCCAGTGAAATGACATCCTTCCTACAGAAATCCTTGAACTTTCGCTGGTCTTCCTAGATCTGCAAGGCACTGTAGCCTACATGGTCTGTTCTGATAGTCTTCATCCAGAACGGTTAGCTGGCAAAAGGGAAGTCCTTGTATTTGAAAACCTGTGTCAGCAGCCTCCTCTCCACCATACCAGCACTCACAGTCCCTTAGCAAAGCACACTGACACCTGCTGAGGGCTACACTATGTTGCCAAAACGTCCTCTAAACCGTCTTATGTTATTTGAAAACTTACAGGTCTGTCATGTTTCAAGCAAAGGCTACTGACCAAAGCTAAGTCACAGTCGTTGAAAGACGAAGTCTCTTTACTAACAAGGGAAACTAAAAGAATTTCCACAAAGGAGCACAGAAAGGAAACAAATGCTCAGAAGACATTACAACTCACAGGAACCTGCCACAAAAGTCCTGAAGGCTACCACATGTATGTACAGCAACCAAGTGTAATAGAGCAACTTTCTCCTGGTGCGAGAGCATATTTGCTGCATGGATGACCACACTGGGCAGCCAATCTCTGTAACTACACCCCAGTTATCTCTAGAGCAAGAAACATAGCACGTGCAGTCTACACATGGCCATTTAAAGACCCACGTATTCTGGGGAAACCTAGCCATCAACATGTTTTATGATATTCAAATACAGAAGATGAAGTTCTTATCCCAAAGAACTAAAAAGCCTTGCTCAATGCTCCTTGTGATATACTACTCGAATGGAAATGCCAGCATGGCCATTTGAGCTGATTCTGCCAGTGGTATGAACTACATAAATTAAATCTAATTACACAGATTTAGGCCACAGAGAACTAGAACTTGCATGAGACCAGCAGAATATCACCCTCACTATTTGGAATGCCCTCTGTAGGCAATAGATTTGTGTATTTTTATGCTTATTGAAGCAGAAAGCCCATTCTGAAAATGCTGATTTTCAGAAGTTGAAAGTTGGGCTGCTGCACAGATTGACTGAGCCCAGCTGGTTCACTAAGAAAAATGGAAGCAGGAAACAGGGCACACGTATCTGCCTTGTGAGCCTCCTCTCTCTCCTCACCCTGCTCCTTTCTCGAGAGCACAGAACTGTGTGCAGCCATTGCAGGCAGAATGTGGTATAAGAATTTATCTTTGTAGTCAAAGGCAGAATAACAGCCAGAAACCAGGATCTGCTCAGCCAATGACATGGTATGTATTAAAAAGCCTTCCAGCTTCTGTTTCAAAACAAAGAAATCTTGATAAGCCTAAAGGCAGCAGCTGCTGCCAGCAGCATGCTGCCTTCCTTACCTTGGGGACACCTGCTGAGCTGCTGCCTGTTTAATATTACATTAAAACAGCAGCTTTCCAGATAATGAATTATGTATCTATAGTGAAGCTGTGGTACACACGGGGCTGGGAGGACATGGTTTGGAAATCGAAGAACCCTTTGGGTTAATGGTCTGCAGGGCTGGAAGAAAAAATTACTGATGGCTTCATGATTTGTCAGAGCCCCAGTCAGGTAACAGAGGGAATGAGGGGAACTTACCAAGTGCCCTCTACTCTTCCCTTCTATATTTTTTTAATTAAGAGCAATCAGATGAGTTTGAAAGTCCCTAAAGGGGGATACAAATCTAAAACCTAGGGAAAACTAACAGTGCTATAAGTTTGTATGGCTTGTGACTGCAGCCAGTTTCAGTGCTCTAGCATTAAAGGCACAGAAGGTTCCATTTTATCATGTTCTTTATTTAAACGGCTCATACTGTGAAAGCAGAAACCCAAGAAAACAGTAAACTATTGTCTTCAAAGTCTGGTCTCTGCCAGTTACCTCTTAGTGAAAACTCAATCCATGGTCTCTAAAGCGAATCTGCAAGCACTTGTCAAACAGACACAGCTTCCCCAGCCTTCCAGAGAGGTTTTAATTCTCTTGCCTTGTTTAATTTAAGATCACCAGGTAGGTGATCCAGACACCTAATCATGAAAGCATTACATGCTTGTAATGATCGTAACGAAGGAGCATATTTCTAAATGCATCGTCAAACACTTCTAAGTCTCAAATGCTCCTGTTTGCAGATACTCTAGTCCTGTCTATAGGAGAGTCCAAATATGAGGAAGGCTGATTCTCAGAAAGCCAACAGTAAAAAGAACTCTTTATACCATACTCCTTATCCTAAGATCAGTTTCATCTAGTCCAGTTCTGTTACTACTCTGTCCAATTAAAAACATCCAAAACAGCTTGGATGGCCTTTTTCAAACAGGAATAGTCACATCATAGTAACTGCAAACCAATCTTATGACAAGTATATGAAAACAGAAGTGATTTCAGTGTATGATTTAGCTATTAACAAATAAATGAAAATATATTAAAAAAAAAAGATTCTCCATTGTTGGAATATGCTTTTCATACACAATTAAATATTAGTGTTTTGGGAGAATAGGCACAGAGACTGAAATTACTTTCCAAGGTTATATTGCACATCAGTGGAGAAACGCCTTCTCTGTTCTTAATAAAAAACCAAAACAACCACTTTGAATGCCACAATGAGAAATTCCTACATAGCAGTGGAGAACTGAGATACAGAGACACTCGATGATTTCCAGTATGATACTGGCTATCAGCTAGCAGAGCTAGAATGAAAAACACAACCACTGCATCCGGGCAACCCAGATTAAGCAAGGAATACTGTTTAGAGGGTTGGTTGTGTGCAACCGCAAAGGCAGGGCCAGCCCTAGAAAGCAGAAAGCAAAGAATGAAAGAAAACAAGCTGAACAACATAAAGATTGTTCTCGAAGCACAGGATGGAAAGGAGGCCATTTTCTCACCAAAGCAGTGCTCTCGAAATGGGAAAGCCACATCAGAAATTAGGAGTGTACTGTGTCTCACAAAGCTGCTCCTTCACTCAGCAGCTCCAGAGGTTGCCTGGCACCTCCTCTCTTTGGAGAGCTTTAACTGGTGAGCTGAAGTCACCACTCTCTCAGCAGTGTGCACATGGGTCACTGAGAGGCACCGCAGTGTTGGCCAACTCTGCCTCTCGAGCACTACGATTCTTGGCAGCACTGGCCTCTCTGAATCCCAGAGCCCTGTGGAGAGAGTGGCCCAGATCCTACAGAAGCCTAGATACTGATTGGATAAAGCCCCAATTCCACTCAGATTTTAATACTGATGAGGGAGATTTGCACCAGAGCCACATGGCTTTGCAAGCCATTTACTGGTGTCCTGCCAGCTCCTTTCATATCTCCAGGCCCATGGAGTCCAGCACACTGTTTCCTGGAGGCTCCAACAGCTTGAAACAGTCAAGTGTACACTCAGGATCCAGACTGTCTGTAGACTCATCCTCTACACCCAAGTGCCTTGCTTTGATCCCAGATACCATGGGGTATCATCATGACATGTTTGCACCTTGCTGCATCCCAAACCTATGGAATGGATTTATTTGTAGGGATTTTTAACACTGATTTCTAGTCAAGGAAACAGTCCTAGTAAATAACATACCAGTTCAAGAAGTTAGAGTTATCCAGACCCTTTTATGCCTCATCATGAGGCTTTTCCTCTACTTTCTGAACTGGAGCATCCACCAGGTAAGTACAATAAGAAGTTTAATAAAAAGCAAGGCTATCCAACCAAGTGAACCAAGTCATGTTGCTTGGGCTTCAGAACTGAAAGAAAAGCCACACACCACCACAATTTCCAGGTCCACCTAATGAATGATGAAGCTATCTAGCTCCGTTTTTTCTTCCCATTAACCCTGCTATATCGAGCTGGAGATGTATAGTTGGGTTAACTACACGAAGTATTAACAGAAGAACAAAGTCACAGCGGCCCCTTTTCAACATGACTGCCATAGATGCAGAGCATCCTCATTTCCAGTCCTGGACCTTATTCCCCTCAAATCACAGTGTTGTATGGATTGAATGCTTCCTTTTGCCAGGATAGCCTTTCTCAACTTTCATAATGTATATAAAACCATCCTGTGAGCACATCAAAGGAGGAAAACAATTAGGCACAGACTAAATGAAGCAGGAGAGGTAACACAGCTCAGGCTCAAGTCCTGCCTTTAGCATGGCCACCCCTGGAGGTACACAGAGACAGAAGCTTTAAGAATACTAAAAGCAAAGCTGAAAGTCTTGTAGGTCAACCTCATGTAAAAATGACCTAATTGTCAGCCATCAAATATCCTGAGGTTGCTGGGCGTGGGCTGCTCTTCTGAGGCAGCAGCCAGCAGACCCCCTCCCAGGAGTGGCAGCCACATCACTTGTCTCTTGCACATGGCATTTTCCCCAGCAGTTCCATTTGCTGAACACAAAGAGTGAGCCCACAACATTAAAGAACACTCCCCTCCTTTGAAGTTTAGATTGTTTGGCTTGCCTGGCTACAAACTAAAACTGCACCTTAATCATCCAGCTTTGAAGTCCTGTAAATCTACAGCTGCAGAAAAGTAAGGACCACTTGGCAATAAAACATTCATTATTAAATTCTTTTGAATTAAAGTGGAAAAGGCTTCCCTGAAGCTGAAACCTTCTTTTTTGCCCACTAGAAATGAAGATATAAGTGAAAAATTGACAATGGCTTGCCAGATCAGAGACAATTATGACTATATTACATTTTATAGCCCAGTTTTGAACAGTATTGAGCCAGTGCTCAGGGAATGGCCAAAGAAAACAAAAAAAATTATTGGAAAAAGACATGAGAAAACTGAAGGTTTTAACAACAGGCTGCAGAGGTTAATAAGTAGTTTCATTGTTCTGATGCCTTATTTAAGGCGTGTGTGTGGATATAACTGATAGGAGTTTGGTGGAGGTTAAAACAGGTAACAGGAAAAATAAAGGAACGCTTACTCATATCTTTCCAGAATCTGTTATTGCTGCATGTTTACCAGAGGGGATGAGTAGGGTAAGGCTGTACCACCAAATGAGACCTACAGGAAGTCTCCATAGGCACAACAGTCTGCACAGCAAAGGATATACAGCAAGAGAGAACACTGTACTTTGGCTTGGCTGTTTCATTTCAGGCATGTCTGGAAACTCCTGCAGCCTCCACAAAAACAAATAGAGAATTAATTCAAAACACAGTGTGGCCTGGCCTGGAATACTAGTGAGGAGACAAAATGGCGCATTGTGAGAATAAAGCTCACTTGGAAAGAAACAGGCTTCAGCTACAACCTCATACAAAAGAGCTAAGACACAAAATCCTGCACCTCCTTGGATTTCAGGTTATAAGACTTTGGAGAATCAGTTTCCAGTTCCCATCTCTCCTGAGCACTTCCTGTATTAATCTGGGGAAGTTCCCTCTCAAGGCTGAACCAGGAGCATTTACCCAGGAGTTTTGTTTCCCATACAACCAATGTTTCTGGCCATGAACTTGTCCATAGCCCAGCTTCTGTCCCTAGACCATCTGAACCTGTGGGAAGATCACAGATCATACACAAACCTCACTGCTCCTGATGGTTTGCTACTTCCCTGTTCAGAGACAGAGAACAGCAAGGTCAGATCCACTGGAGCCTGTGGCTGCTACAGTTTTTATGCAACCCCACTTTTGATGCTATGCCTAGGGCACTCTAATCATTTAATGCCTTTGAACAACCGCATTAGCTTACTGGGAAGGATGTCCTTATTCAGATGACAGTAAAACTCTCTGCAAATGAAGTGCTTTCTGTAAGGGAGCTAAAGAGGATTGCCTTAAGTAACTGGATTGAAAGTGCCTCAAAAGCTGTCAGGAGTCCAGCTTCTTCAAAGCAAGATTAGTGACAGACTGATACTGAACAGCTCATGGAGAAGCTCAGCTACCTCAGCATTTCCCACTCAGACACACAGTGCTTTGGCACTTCTCTTCCTACACGGTCCTGGAAGCAAGAAGAGAAAGGATAGCACACAGCAGAGAGGGAAGCAGAAGGAATCAGGATCCCTATCCTGCCAGCAGGCCTGATTCAGGAGGTATTCTGGACAGCTCAGTGGATTTCACAGATCAGCTAGATTTTGGCAAGAACAGGCTCCAAGAGGAAAAACCCTCAGTTCAGTTAGCTGACAATTTTCCTGTTGGTAGCAACTCACTAAGAGTACAACTGCCTGCTGCTCCCTGACCATCCCTCAGCCATCTCTTAAAGGCCCAGCCTGACCTCTCCCGGCTGTACCATCAGCCCCTTCCTGCAATGGAGGCACAGGTAAGGCAGGCACCTTTCCTCAGCCCCTGTCTAGAAACACATTGCTGCTGTGGCACATGCTATAAGAGAAGGAAGCATTGGACAGCTGGGTGCCCCCAGGAGATGAGCAAAAATCATCCTATGCCTCCCTGTAAAGTGGCATTTATATGTACACACATACAACTAAACTCTAAAAAAGAACTTAGCACAATGAAATTAATAATCCAGTTATAATATTTTTCCTCCTTTCTAATAAAGGCTTTGCTGAAATGATTATATCCTTAAGAATTTTTGAATTATTGTGTAAATTTGTGTACATGTGTACACATTTCACTCAACAAAATACTAAAGAGTTGGAATCAGCATGTACAGGTCAGCTTAACTAAATTATCTCATCTCAACTGCTAGTTCTTGTGCAATCCCATTTCAAAAAAGGAACCCAGAAGACAACACAAAGGTAATGCAAATTTGTTTTCTTTAACTTTTTTCAAAACATTTTCCTCAACTTTACACCTGTGATGAAAACCTATACAATTCCCATTTGCCTGTATGCCTTAGAAAAAATTCATATTCAAACAAGGAATTAGAGAAATACAAATATTAGGTAAACACATACATAAATGCCAAGTAATATATATAAAATCAGCCAGGTGAGCAAGTCAGATTCCTCAGATCCTCTGGACACAAGAAATCACTGCTATTCACCTTTATGCAAATTCTACGTCTGGACTGCTGGCTAAACAACAACTGTCACAATAAAGACACATGCAAAAGAAGAAAACCATTTACAAGCAATGTGTGTATTGGGAGTTTACTACACTGTCAATATCTGCAATGCTAGAGGCAGATTGCTCTCATAAAGAGTTTTGTATGTACCTGGAGAAAAATCAGCATTTCCTGAAAAAGCCCACACAGCAATTCACAAAGTGAACCTCACAACAGCAAGCTGAAAATCTCTGTGGAGTCATGCATTCAGGTACCCCTACATGGGAAAGACGCTAAGAGGAAACGTGCTGTTCCTTCACTAGGTATTATTTATTTTATTATTTCAGTGTAGATTGAAAATAAGATGCTCCTTTTGTACAAAAGAAACAAAAAATAGTAGGGCATTACTCAGCTGCCTACCTCAACTTATCTGTAAAAACAAACACACATATTCTCTGTTGCTGTTTTGTTCTGCATCAGGGATTCCATCCCTGTGCAAAACACATGCTTCAGGTTTAAAGAGTTAAACATCCTCTTGCTTAGTTGGCTTTTCTGAATGTGAAATGCAAGATAATAACCTACACTGTATCTTGAACCAAAACTGCACACAGCATAACAAAACCCCCAGTGCTAAACAACAGGCAGTATGAATAGATCCATTTCTATTGCTTGTTAATTCAAAATAAATCCTTTACTGTGATTTAAAGCAAAACAGACAACACTATACACACCAAAAATATAATGACTTACCCTTTCGGAGACACTTGCTCTTCTTAAGATATTTGGCAGTAAAAAACGGCATGGCTGCAACACTAAGGTTTCAGCCAAAGCTGACCTTTTATTACCAAGTGCTAAGAGCGAAATGAACAGACCAAAGAGAGAAAGCAAATTATTACACCAGATCTTTAAAATGCTCAGAGATGAGCAAAGGGAATTCAGAGTGGGATAAAGTATGTCAAGTTGCACGGTGGGGATTGCAGATATCTTTCTGCTCATTAGCACTGCTGTTCGAGTTATTTAAAGTGTGCTCGGGGGAAATGAGGACAATTTCCATGACAATATGTACAGTATCATATAAGGAGGAAGCATTTTTTCAGGCAGAACTTCTGCATTACTCAGCTGCTACAGCAACCAGCAATATGTTGAGAAAAAAAAAAAACCACAACAGGTTTGGATAACGTAAAAAACCCCTCAACTGATTCTATTAACCATTTCTTGTCTTGAGTAGAAAATGTATCACTATAAATCTGCCATGTCATTGGGTTATCTCTTCATTTCCTCCTTAGGCACTTCTGGCTATCTCCTCATTTCCACTTAGACACAAGAAACCTTGCCTTCAGGATGTTTTGGTTCCAGTCATCCCACTACTCTGTGCCTCAGTTTCCTTGTTTTTCAAATGGGGCAACAGTGTGACAACGCTTTTATTAAAAAAAAAAAAAAACAAAAAACAAACCAAAAAACCAAACAAACTTCGAGACTCTTGGGCAGCAGGTAACAAGAGAAGAACCAGGGCTTAATCCCATTGCTTTGTCCTACATGATTACAGCTGTTTATTTCCCCTTGCTCTATTATGCTGCTTTTAGGTCTCCTAAAAATCTTTTGCTTTTATTCAACCAACATGACCTGATTTTGAAATTCAGTCTTACTCCTGTTGCTTCTGCTGCCTCTCTGGAGACTTTAAGGCAGTTTGGTACTGATTTCATATCTTTTCGAATTCCATAGAGTAGGGACAGTACATTTAATGGCAACGACATTTATCTGTGTTTGCCTCCTTCTAGTCACCTACCTCTAATTCACTCAACCACAGCATATTGGTTGGACAGGCAACACCTCATTCCTTGGAATATAAAGGACAATGCCAGAAATTTGACTACCCAGTCTTGGGCATACTAGTGTTTCTATGCTTCAAGTCCTTCTATGTGTAATGACCCAAAGATGGAACTCAACCTTTTAAAGGTTCATGGACCTATGGAAAATGCACAAAAGCAAATAGTCCATACTTCCAGTGGTGCTTTAGCTCTTGGCTTTTACTGATTCCAACTTTTGGGGTACTGCTAAGTCATCAGTGCACTAAGACACAAGAAAGCAGCTACTTGTAAGCAAGGGAAAACATTATTTGTAATCTATAACCATTAACCCACTGACTGGATTTGAAGTCAGCTTTCTAGACTGGCAAAGCAACTGATCCAAAGGAAACCAGTACTACCCTTATAAGGTAAAAGAATATGTAACACTGTCATGAAGGCTGTAAAAACCAGGGGTACACTTCACAAGATAGGAAGCTCATGGCTGTGCCTTTTCTTGAACCATTTGTTGTCCGCACAGAAATAAATACTAAGTTTTTTTAGGAAAGACAAGTTTTATGCTCAAGGAAAATCCATTCAGCATGCCATCTGAAAAACTTCACCACAGTTTAGTATTCATAAAGCCCACGATGCTCAATAGGATGTCAATGTTCTTGTATCTGTACCATCATACAAAAAAACCCTAAACCAAAAAACCCAACAACTGTCTGCTCTTTCATTAGATAGTTTTGAAATCAGATGACAAGCTTTCAGGCATAAATAATTCTTCCACAGCACACCTCAAGCTAAGGCCAAGTTAACCTGATATTGTAAAAACCTATTTGGTTCTTAAGCATGTATGGAGCAGAGAGGAACAGTAGAAAGGAAAGAGATGAGAGTGAGTGACACAGGCAACTGCCATCTGTGAACCACTGCAGGCTGTAGGTTGGACTTGGGGAATGTACAGTATCATAAAAGGAGGAAGCATTTTTTTAGGTAGGACTTCTGTATTACTCAGCTGCTACAGCAACACATCACCTTGGGATGGGGGCCCAAGCTTGCTACTGCTTTGCCTTGGAGATGGCCCAATCTTCACCATATTTAATCTGGAAACAATGCCCGATCTTGTGTCATCAAAAAAACCCTCACACATTCTCCCAGATTTAACATAATTTATAGCCTCACAAATCTTTCCACGGATATCTGGGAATATTTGGGGGTGTGGGCCCTTTCCATCACTCCTAATTCCTTCCAGCAGACCCTCAACAAAGATTTGCACTAGAATCTGGTTATTTTGAAGGAGAAGTTCAGCAGTTAGGATAAACTATGAGCTCATCTCTGAACTTCATGACACTTCCTCATGCTATCATTGTGTGGTACTTGGGCAAAGATGGCATGCTCAAACAGCCCTCAAAACACCAGCTTCCTCTTTGCCAGCAGACATGTCCCATACTCAGTGACACACCAGGCTGGAGCTCCTGATGGACTAAGTCTGCCTTTTTGCACTCAGTAAATTTGAGGAAAAAAAAAAAGGAAAAAAAAAAAGCCCAAACCCCAGTAAAAACCACAGCACAACCACAAGGGAACTCCCTTCTCTGCCAGTTTAACATAGGGTCGAATACAGACTAATGCAGTAATCCCTCCCAGCTGCCTAAGATTCTGGCCCTTTAATGACCTTGAACAAAACCCTAGTGCTTTTAACTCCAGTACCCTATATTCTGCCTCATTTCCAACTCACTCTGCCCTCGGAGCTAAAAACAGAGGTTGCCCTCCTGTTAGACTTGTAATTTCCAGAGAGAACTTTGAACTTACATAAACAAACATTTGTATCTCTCATCCAGGGTAATGAAACACAGGATCTCTCTCTTTCCCTCCCCACCTCCTACCACCACAGCCTACTTTGAGAAACCCTAAGACCTTCTATCTTCATGATGAGAGCACTGTTTATTCTTTATCCTCTAGTACTCTTCTGTTGCTCAGGCATAGCTTTCTTTAATCAGCTCTCCAAACAGACTGAAATCAGGTAGAAATTTCCATGCTGACAAAAATCTCCAGACACCAAGAATAGAATGAATTGGACCCAAACCCTCTAATGTTATCATTCACCCACTTTTAAGTCTGCTTCCTTTAGTAATGCTTTTAGAAAGGGCTAGATACAACTGGGACTGGAAGAAACCTAGTATTTTTCTGTTATGTATCATCATACCAAAACCACATTAGCATATGATTAGTGGGTTTCTCCTGTTTTATTCATCCTCCTTCCTCCAACTTCAGATCCCAATTCAGAAAGACTGACTTGAGAACGCACAGAGAACAACCTTTATGGTTAGCAGCAGGCTGAGTAGCATGGAGAAAAGCACCCATGACTCTTCATCCTGCATTTTCTGTAACAAATTTCAGTATCAGGTTTCAAAACACTTTACTGAAAGACATCATCATCTTCTCCATCTTACAGATAGGAACTGAAGAAAGGGATTGTGACTTCTGTACAACAACCACAAGATTAAAAAAGGGAACAACAGGGAGATTTTTCTGATATGTACGTGAGCAGCACATAGCTTTTTGGTTCCTCTTCTCTCTCCTGTGGCCCAAGAGGATTTTACCATCTTAGACGAACAATGAAACCACTGACAAAAAACATGAAAACTCCTGATTTCTATTAACGGTCATTAGTTGTTTGCACATGTTGAAATTTTCCACCGAATTGCAGCCTTGGGGGATTTTCTGCTGTTATTTCCCACCTGGGCCCAGTTAGCATGAAACTCAGAGAGAAAGGCAGTAAGACACTACCTTATTGTTACTGGATTTGTTCACAGACTGTGTGATAAGACGGTGTTGCTCTCGCAGCCCTTGAATGGCAGTGCCTGGTGGGCAGGAGGACTGGAGGTGCCCTCCATCACGCAGCAACACGATGCTCTAGAACGGCAGCTGATCGAGAGGCAGGTGCTCCCTCCCTGATTCCAGCACCATGTCCAGGCTGGAAAGGAACCAAGGCTCTGCAGCCCAGCACGGTAAATAAGCAGGCAGGTGGCTGTCAGAGGATGGCATGATGGTGTGCCAGGCAAAAGCTGCTGTGCTATGCAAGCCTAGACACAGGAGTGATACCAGATGACTGCAGTAATACTCACCTCAGCCTGCTTCCATACCCTCAACTCCTATTTTATCAGATGAAAAGAGCATGCACTCAGGGTACCAATTTAAAAAGATTTCTCCCCCCTACAAAGTGACCAGGAGAGATTTCTATCTGTTGCTGATTGGGCTGATAAAAGCAGTCTTTTTTTTTTTCCTTTCAGCAGTTTAGAACTAAGCCTGCCCTAGAACAAGTAGGGTCATTTTAGTCTGTGACCACATACATAAATTGTATCTGCAGAACAAAGGAATCTCAGGTCAATTAAAAAGATCCTGTGGCTATAATATTCTTCTGGGAAGATGCCATCTACATATGCTTATTACAGCCACATAAATCCCACCCCCTCATTTGCCTCAAGCGAAGTAATTGTCTTTAAAAGCAAGCAAAATAATTATTTTTCCAACATACTTGTCATCATTAATTATGGCCAGAATAGCCAAGTAGGAGCTCATGCCCAGGCTTTTAAATGCTTGTAGCTAGTTAGCATGGCTGCCTGTAACTTTTCAGCTTTTTCTGCAGTGTTAACATTAACATACTATGGCTTCATTAAATCAAGGCACCCACTGACGAGCTAAGTATGATTCATCTGAGAACACTGAGACTCTTCATGCTTATCTGTCCCTTAGCAAGAATGGGGTTTAATTTATGCCTATGTATAAGTATATTCGAGCACTGCTGGCTGTATTCCTAATGTCACATTCAAACAAACACGTTCCAATGAAGAATAGATTTTTTTAAAAACACAACGACTGGAAGCTGCAGGAATTCAATGCCAGAAGTCCACTGAGTTAAAGGCATTTCACAGGCCACTTTTGCAAAGCTATGTGGCATTAATCTACAAACATGGGATACTAGCTTCTGAAAAACCAGAATGAAAACTTTGGCCTGGCTCCTGTACTTCTCCCTGAGCCAAGTCTCCCACTGAAGTTGATGGGACTTTCCCTGCATAAAGGCTACAGAGTTTGCCCTTCTTTTCTCCTTTTTTTTTTTTTTTTTTTCCTAGTTTAACAAGACAGGCAATGGTAGAGAAAGAGATGCTGTTTCCCTACTACACAGAGGGTAGATAGATGTGCTGGGTAGATGTGATGTGATGAAAACCCACCTGGTTCAGAAGATCACAGTGTAATGAGAAGTCCACTGATAGCTTCCAGAAGGCATTTTTAGCTTAACTGATTTTTGAATGACATGTTTTTGAAGTAACAGTGACTTTTGTTGGTCAACCAGCTTGAACACAATCTAGCTTCTGAATCATTGCCACTCCAGGCATTCATAAATTTCAGGTCAGCCCACCAAAATCAGGAGACGGGCTTCCAACCAATGGGATTTTTTCACTATTATCTATCTTCTGGTTTCTGAGCCTTTGCAGAACCTATTTGGTATCTTTATTTTAAATCCATAAGCATTAAGAGACTTGTTCCTTTTTAATGAAAGCTGCAAGTGTTTCATAATCATAGTATTCAGAATTAGAATTTTCAAGGGAAAACACATACACAGTGAGACATAGCATATTACTTCAGGCCTATGTGCTTTAAACAGGAAATCCCACAGCCTTGTCATATTTTTCTTAATTCACTTTGGAAATGAAACAAATTAAATTATTCAGGTACCTAAACCAAGATGAGGACAAACGTATCTACAGCACTTATAAAGCAGAACAAGACAAAGTGGTGAGTCTATAGTGCTTAGTTAAGAGATATTGATAAAATAAACTGATTGGTAACATTTTCACTGCTTCAACTGAGCACAAAGCATGGCTTTTAGGGACAAGTAGTTAAAACAGAACAGAATAAATCACTAAACCTGTAAGCGTTGTGAGAGCTGGGAAGAAGCCTTTGCTTACAGCCTGAGCATGGGAAATAGATGCAATTCTGTTCCTGGTCCTACTAGCAAGAAGTTTAGCACAAACACATGTACTACTCTCCACCCTAAACAGGATAATGGAAATTGAGACAAAGCAGAGCCGCTGGTCAGAAGCCACAGACAGGGCCCCCAAGCACCACAGTCTCTTGCTGTATCCTCCAGCATAGCTACTCCGAGAACCACAACTTTGCCCCACATGCACAACCGAGACGAGGAAAGGCCCCAGGGACCAGTTAAGGGAAAAAGATTTTTTTCTCTTCAGAGTAAGCTCTGATTTTCATCCTCATTACACAACTGCCACACTCCACAGTCCCTCAAGCATAGATAATGCACCGCAGCAATGCCAGTCTCACCATGCAAACCTCCCTAGGCTTTTACAAGGGAAGAGGAAAGAGGAATAAAATAGTAACATGCAAATCAGTCACATACTGAATTTCAAAGCTGCCTTTAATTACAATTTCTTCCTGTTTCCCTGGATGTTTGGAGCACTGCTCTAAGCAAGCCAAACTGATAAACAGAGTCCTGATCATCTTATTAAATTCATTCAAGCATATAACATCTGCCTTGGCAAGTCACTGGCTTCGAACAGAATCTGAATTCTATGCTACGGTCAGGCAGAAGAATCAAGGTACTATACTTCAGTATTTCTATTTTCACATCTCTCCATTGGGCAGAGACTGAGACAGAACTTCTCTTTCATGCACAAATGTGAGGAAACAGAGACAGCGCAGGTTCCTGTAAGACTCCTAAAAAGGTATGCATCTTCTTTAAGGTTTACACCTCTGCTTTCCTGGGCCCTGCACTCTTTAGTCCTGCACTCAGGCCAGGATTCCTTCTTTTTGGATGATGCCTCCTCAGGGCAGCAACCTGAAGTGAGCTTTCTATTTTCCTTTTGCCTCTACCAGATATGACAGCAGGCAAACACCTTCTCTTCAGAACTGACAATTACAACAGTAATTATCCCAGGGAGAAAACAGGCTTATTCAATCCAGCAAAAGCTGCCTGTAGTTCAGGGTGCAGCAAGAGAAATAAATACAGCCATGACACTGGGCCAAATTCTCAATCAGCAATAATGATGTCAGCATAGCCTGATTTATCCTCAGCTGAGGGATCTTACCCCACTTCTTTCCAGCAAAACCACAGCTGAGAGCTTTAGGCCTGTTCACTGAGTTCGAGGGCTAGATTTATACTAGGAGCTTTTCCAGTGGTGCCAGACAGGTAGAAGACTGAAGCCTCATTCCAGCACACCTTCAGCTTAGACTAATGGAGCTGCAGATCTGCTACCACAATGCATCCTGTAGTCCACGCTGACAACACCCTCATGTAGACGAGTAATGGATATTTAACTGCACTGGCAGTGTCTGCTGAGGCAGACGTGTTTATCAGAGGGGGCATCTATTTTCACCCTTGACCAGTAAAGAGAGTCTAATGTACATTCAGCTTCAGACTGGTACACCTAGAGTAATTTAAGTACTTTTATCCACAGAAGCATCTTCACAACAGAACAGAGACAAAGAAATGAAAGCGTGTTTCAAGGAGATCAGAACAGTTTTTTAATTCAGTGCAAATGGGTTTGGCCTAAATTAAAACCTCTCAAGATATTACATTTTGCAGAAAGTATTTCAATGTCTTTACTGATAAATATGTTTCTTATCTAAAAGCTGATCTACAACAGAAGAAATGCTCAGGCAAAAGCAATCAATGCAAAAATAAACTAAAAACATTTGAAAGACAGTTTGCTGTCTTGGGATAACACAAAATGAATTTTTTGCTTTGCTGAAAAGTAATTTCAACATCTGTCATCTGATTTTCCCCAGGAAGCCTTAACTGATATCTCTCCCCAGATTTCTTACCCTGAGATCATCACTTTCACAGGAAAAAAAATGTAAGCAAGTAATAAAAAAAAAAAAAATCAAAGAAAAATAGAACCCCACAACAAAGCCCAAACGGCCCCTAAAAAACAACAACCAAACAACCAAAACCACAAACTCCCCCCCAAACAAACCAAACAACACTTTTACTTTTCTCCAGTGGTATCTAGATTAAACCCTAAAAGCTTCTCTTTGTCCACAAAAGGCCCTGCAGGCACAAGTGTCACAGGGGCTCAGACAGCTCCTTTCCCAGTGGAGTAGCGCGGACGGCAGGAGACATTTGCACGCTCTGTACTCGAACTGCTTTCATCCATCAACACCACCAGCTAAACACTTCACACCACCAGCCTCACTGGTAAGGACTGTCAGCATCTTCATCACTCTTCTACTGCACACAGGTTCATAGCCCACAGGTGTCACTTCTCAGAGGCTGCATTACTTTGCTTTACTCATTTGTCCTTATGGAGTGAAACAGTCTCTCCACCTTTCATACTGAATAAATAGATGTGAGGCTTGATGTACCATGCAAATTCATCACCATTCTGCTTTAAATTGCAATCTGGCACCTCCAAGTTTCTTTCCCCCATTGCACAGCAGAAAAACATCCCAACACACTTGAAGCCAACGCAGTGGTACACACTCAAACATCTGAAGAGCCAGGAATCGAGATGTTAACTCTAAACCCCACTAGTGGTGATGCAAATATCCTCATATAACAGGTTAAGATGATTTACTGCTAATCACTTGCACACAAACACCCAGGTAACACACTTAGCCGCCCCCCATCACCAGCTGCACAATGACAATTTCAGTTTTAGAGTTGGGGAAAACTGCTCCCTACAGCTGACAAAAATTATGTTTTTTCATCATGGTTCTACTTCAAAAGACTGAGAATTAAATATTTAGCCAGAGAAATCATCACTGATTAGATTTGATAACAAGGGATCAACGACTTACGTCAAGTACATAATGCAGCCCCAGGATGGGGAGGAAGGGGGATGAGGCCTCAGGATGGAAGAAGGAGAAGGGGTATTCAAAAGCCTGACATATTTTAGGCTCAGAAGGGTTGGATCCCAAGTGTTTATCTAACAATCTGGAGAATGAAGCAGCCTGGAACATCTTGATTCACAAGTTCCAGTCCCCAGTATCAACAGTAAGTAAGTTGTTTAGTTCAAGGTATACCATGTACTCCTCAATGCTGCTAGCTGAAACAAGTTTCAGAACATCACACACACTTGAGATTTTAATCAAAACAAAGAAACTGATGATCTTCCCCAGGATACCAGCATCTTGTTGGTGCTGTGGTAGAGAAGGGAAATAAGATATTTCCTCATCTAATTTTTTTGCTTTACTGTTTCTTCCCCATTCCTGCATTGTATGTGCACAGTGTGGTTTCAAAGTATGGCAGTAGGATGTCTGCATTTTAAGTCCTAGCACTCATGCCTTTGATCCATAGGTGGCTGTATTTAGGACCTCTGAACAGGCTGCTGCAACCAGTGTGAGAACCCTTTCTGGAGTCATCTTGTCTCAGATGTTTTCTGATACACTAATTAAGAGTGAGCAGTACCTTAGCTAAGAATGCGTCAGACTTTTCCTGTTTTGAAGCATATTGCAGAGGATGCCTCACTGTGCAGCAACTGAGAGTGCACAACAGACATAGTGCTGAGCACTGTCAATCTGCTATCCATGGACAAGGAGCCTTTCTGAAGCCACTGCTCAGCTGCAGCCACCTTTCCTGAAACTGCATCCACAGCACTGCCACCAAAAGAACAGGCTGGATCAGACCACCTAGCCTAAGCAATCTCATCACAATAATCCACTGATCAAGATAAGTGGAGTTAAAAACTGAAATTGCCCAACTTTCCCGTGTTCGACTCTTGATTAAACGCAGCATTTTGTGGTATTACCCAGCACTAGGCATTGTAAGACTCCTTCAGTTGCCTGTAACGCACCTGTTTTGCACAGGATTACCTGTGTCTTGCAGGCTGGGCAGCTCACCCTCGGCAGACAGGGTTGTCCAAGTCTTTCTGTCCTGGTGGAAAGGAGTCAAGTAAATTCTGCTAAGAGTCTGACTGGGTTGCCTAGAAAGGGGACCTGGGGAAGGCAGAGCACCTCTGCAACTTATTCTTCTGAGACAGAGCCTTCTCACCTGCCACTCCTCCTGAATCCGCTTTCATGTCTTTCCTGCTGCACTTTAAAGCACTACCTTTTTCCTTAGCACGTTGCTCTCCAGATCTTTTCCCAGACTGATTTCCTAAGGCCAGTGGGTAATTCCCAGTCTGGAAACTCTGGAGAACTATCTGGCATTTCGCCCACTCCATCCAAGAGCTGACAGAACAGAACTAAACTGGTGGTTGGACCTGCAGGGCCACACACAATACTTCTGACAATTAAGTTTCCTCATTTTGCTCTAATGACCTTGCACACACAACAGTGTTTCCTGTGTGGATAGCAAACTGTGTTCTACACCTGCCACTAACTCTACCTTAAAGGAACCAAGGGTTGACAGTCCCTTTGAACATAAGGATCAAGCTTACATTACTATGAAGCACAAAATTTCCAGCTACCTATAAAGCTTAGCGTTATCATGACTTGTATTTTACATGAAGACATAAAAGGAAAGATAAATAATCCGTGTAATTACTGGCCTGAGCCAGACCACTTGTCGAAGCAAGAACATAAGTACTCTGAAGGTAACTAATCACTAATCAACAGGAAGATAGTAAATGATGGATTTCAGAGAGAGTGTTGGTTTATAAAGGGCAAAGTATTCCAGACAAAATGGGCTGGCTTGCTACAAGGAGGCTGTAAAACAAGCTAAGAAGTGCAGCAGGGGCAACGTGCTTGCATTTTGTTTCAGTATCCATGGCTCCAGAATTCCTTAGTACTGTAACTCAAGTTGTCTGGACTATGAACACTGTCAGAGGTACTCAAAACTCAGAAACGCTTCTCGAAAAGGCATTATCATAGCACTCAGTGTATTAAACTTCAAAAGAAATATGCAATATCCAGCAGCAGAGCAGGAAGCTGACAGAGAGGAGGCCAGTTCTGCTCTGACAGGAACATGGCTTTGATTCCTTTGCCACAGCTCCCCACATGCAAAATGGGGAAGAGGACAACTTATTTCTGTCTCGTGTAACATGGCAGAGGCTCCACAACAATTAATGCTGACTCTAAGCTACAAAATCACTTAATAAGGCATGACTGAGCTAGATCAGGCACAGACACAATCACATTTCTGTCAAGTTAGGGAAAGCACACAATAGTTTACATCAGCTTTATGCCAGCTGCAGGAGAAAAGATACCTAATCCAACAAAACTAGAATGATAGAAGCAGACCATATGTATATAAGCAGACCATATCTGAGTAAAAATAAAGCTTGCTAGTTTACAGCCTGGGGGAGATGTCTTTTTCTTTTTTTAAAAAAATCTGAAACATCAAAAAGAATTTATATCAGAACAGGATTTTGGATCACATACCTACATCTTTGGTACTAACAGCTCCAAAACCACGTTCAATTTTTGAACAGCCTCAGAACGTCAGCTCTTCAGTACATGTTAAATCTCTCATCAAATGCGCACAGTCTGAGGCTCTAGTCCCTGCTGTTCTTCAAGTTTTGTATCTAGAGTTTTGTTTGCATCTCCCTTTAGAGGCTTCCAACCTTGCTCTCTCCCTAGAGAATACATCCTTTAATGTTTTATTTAGTGTTCCGATAATATCTTCATAAAGATCTGTAAATAAAAATATGTGAGAGCCTGTGAAGATAGTACAAGTGTCGCAAACTGCAGTGACAGAAGTAGAACAAAGAATCCTAGATAGGTTACAAAGACAAAAATAACCACAGGAGATGAAAAATAATGTATTATGTGAAAACAATGCATATGCTACAGAAAAATGAATCCTGGCAACCACCACAGTTGACAGGGAATGGTTAATTATGAAGGAATTTGTATGTGATAAAAGCAGTAAAGAAGGCATTGTTTGGTCTGCAAAATAAGAGATCTCACATCATCAATCCTCTTCCAACATATTACGCAGCTCTGTGAACTTAAGATGTTGTTGTACAGTTACCTGCTGCATGCCCAGCTGAACACCTTCTCAGCCCCACAGACAGGATTCTTTCTCTGCTACTCTTGTCTGAATTAAGTGATTTTACTAAAACTGGAACAAGCCTAATTTCTGTGAAAATCAGACTTCTGTGAAAATTTTAGTTTTCAACAAAATTACCAGGTGACCTAGCCATAAAAAAGTAAGGTTAAGTAAAATGTTAACTGGCTGTTCTGTTACTATACAACGTACATACAAGCTAGTGTAAACAGTTTGTCAAGGCTATCACAACCACTTATGAGAGTCGAGTCAGAACTAGTTCCACCCCTTCTCCCTGCACATAGACCATGCAGGGATTTCTTATAAACTACTCTCAAGTGTGCTGAGTTGCTATTAAACCAGGCAGGCAGTTCTGTAGTTGTCGCCGGTAGGTATAAACCTTACTGTCCTGCACTGACACACATTTCTTAATGCTGTTTCATGTTTCCCTGGGATTGTCTGTAAAGTTATCCATTTATACTTTAACACTGCATCTTCTGAAATGGGATCAGAAAACTGAAACTTCGGCATTAGCGTTTACAGTATTATCCAGAAATTAGCCAGAGAACACGATGCAAACCTCAAACCATGGAGAATATACACAAGGAACATTCAAGTTGACCCTCGTTCTGAACAGGCAGTCATTTCTGATGAAATCATTTCCCCTATAGCACTCCATAGCTTCAAGACAAGAAAGTGAGTAGAAAAAAAGGTGATGCAGAACTTACCAAAAGGGATGTGAAAACATCACAGGGCCATGCTACTAAGTCAGAAAAAAATTCCGAAGCGGTCTGAAAGTCAGCAACCTGCAGCACCAAAGGCCAAAGTGGTGCGGAGAGACGGCTGGCTGGCCCCTTCATGAGCCTGCTAGGACCTTCAGTTCCTGCAAGATCTTTCCCACCAAAAGCAACTGGGGTGCCGTTTTGGGCTTACAGGGGAAAACAACAGGACAGAACAACAGTAATACAACACATCTTGCCCCCCAACTCCCTGCTTTCCCCCTGCCTGCAGGGAACCCTTGCAAGAAGCCACAGCAGCGGTTCCTTGTCTCTCTCTCCCCTCCAGCTGGATTGGTGTTAATAGAAGTGCGGCACACACACTTCCTAATCAACTTATTTAAAACTGTTCCGTACAATACATACACACCACTTGCCTGTTTATGACAAAAATTCATCTCAAAGGCTCAACTGGTACAATATTAACAAATCAATGTGGTGCAAACAAACAAAACTGGTTTTTCTAGTAATAGCGAGATTATCTTTTGAGTCACAGTTAAAGAGACTGACTCACCATCTCACTGATGGTTTAAGAGTAAATCTACTCTGATCTCATATTTTCACAGTCTTACTCCATCTATGTACCTCACTGCTTGTGAGTGGATTCTGCTCTCCCAATATCCTTGTATGGCAAACACAATGTACCTAAATAATAGAATACTGATGTCTATAGCTTCATTGAATGAGGGTTTTTTAACTTCTCTGTCTATCAAAACTTTCTTTAATAGTGTTTACCCCCAACCTTATGTGGCTGCTATTATGTCTGATTTCAGTCGGATACCCTTACAGTCAATTCTTTTCATCCTTCTCACTTACGTGTTTATATAAAAATAAAGATGCATATTTTTAACTCTATATAGAAAAATATTTTGGTTTTAAGAGCTGCGTTGAATGCTGTAGTACACTGAGCCATGAAGGAGTGGTCCTTCTAAGGATGATAACTGGTAGGTTCATGGGTAAGTGGTAACTACGTGCTACCTATTCTCTGGCGGATGGTAGCCCACAAGCCAACACTTTCACAGAAGATAATGGGGCAGTTAACATTTCTGCCCAAATTGAACTGAAACTGAATTCATTGTAAAGTTACAAATAGCAGGAAGTCTCTGGATTTTCTTAGAAACTATTTGAAATATAGGTGCATGAATGGTAGTATTTGTTGAGAGGTAAATACATTCTCTTATCCTAATGTCTCTTTAGTGCTCAGATACTTTACAGAGAAGCTCACAAACCACCTTGCCCACTCTGTGATTCTGTGAAAAACTGCCCATACAATTCACACCCAGTCAAAGAGAAGTGAAAAATAACATTTTAAAAGAAAGTTTTGTCTCCCTCATTTTTTCTAACACAAACAAATCTCTGAATGTGTAGCAATCTACAATACTATCTCTTAATCTAACTCTGATTATAAAGTTCTTTTTGATGACAAGCTAAACCTAGAAAGTATTTGGATGCATGGGGGAAATCCTAACAATGAGATTTCATGTATCTTGGATACTTCCTTGTCCCAACTCCCACACTCAAAGGAATAGCTGCACTGAAAAGAACACCAGTTATACAGGCTGAGAATTTCAAACTGATACCCAAGGAAGAACAGCTTGAGTCATCACTAACCACAATTGTTGCAAGCAAGTCCCTAAAATCTCCCCAAAGATGTGGCAGGAGGGTTAGTATTATAACCTGGCAGGTAAACATCTTTCAGAGACTGCAGCCTGACTTCTCTATTCAAGCCAGCATCCTCACTTTCATCTCAGTTGTCTGAAATTCCTATAGCACTGCAAGTGGAGTGGAAATAGCCAAAAGAAAGAGAATGAAAAATTAAATAAGTGATCTCTATTAATAACAACTGAGAGGAATCAATGAGACAGACTGGGAGAGTGATACTCCCAGGAGAGTGAGAAAGGACAGGCCAGACCTCAGCATGCCAACAAGGGCTTCATGTTCTGAGAAAGAAGCTTGGAATTAAGTGCACTTTAAAAATAAATCCCAATCATTTTTGAGTCTCTCTCATGGCTGCAGTTGTAATGCTGAATCCCTGCTCATAATGTTTCTGGCTTTCAGCCAAATATTTGAAAGTCACTGAACTTTTTTTCCCCCTCCTCCCTAGCCGTCCATAATTTTTAAGCATTCCCACAGCTGTGAAAGAAATTATAGCTGGGAGAGAACAGTGCTTGGGTACCCAGAGGCTGCTCTCTCACATTTGCTCACAGCTGGAATTCTTCATGGTCTTTGGCACAAACCCTTGCTACTGCCTTGGCTGCTGGGCTGCCCTTTGTATGGGTGCAGCTATCTGAACAGTTTCAGAATTATTTTTAATTGGAGAAATACTGGATTTTCCTATAAGCTCACATAAAAATAGGCAGCTGTTACCACATGAAAAAAAAAGAAATGTAGCAATTCTATCTGGAGTAGAGATTAATAATTCAAACAGATTCATATTACAGACTTCAGATATAAAGCACAAGCTGCATCTTAAGCATCTCGAAGACATGACACCATTTCCCTTATTCACATGCCCCTTACCTTGCAAAACTAACTCCACTGTGAAGTTCAGTTTGCAGCACTAGAGTTACTAAGCATGAGTGAGCTCTCTGAGAGTGGGCAGCAGGCAGGAGTCACAGGAGCCAGGAGTCAGCCTCCTGTCTGCCCAGTTCTTCAGCACGGGAGCTGCCTCAGTCTCACAGTTTCCTGCCGTTACTGTCTGTCATTACTCAAGTGTAAACAGGAAAAACACAGGAAATGGAAGCAGGGTCAGGCCACTTGGGATGAATGTGGAGAGGTTGTCAGAGTAAGTAGAAATGAAACAGGGAAGGCCAAGACCCATCTGGAATTCAATCTGGCCACGGATGTTACAGACAGCAAGAAGGGCTTTTTTAAGTGCATCAACAACAAAACGAAAATAAAGGATAACATTACTAAATGGAGGGGTACCCTGGAGCAGGGAGTGCAGAGAAAGCAGAAGTACTGAACACCTTCTTGCATCAGTCTTCACTGACAAGACCAGTCCTCAGGCATCTCTGACCCAAGAGAGGATAAATGAATGTTGGAAGGAAGACTTTCCCATGGTCAAGGAGGACTGGATTAGAGAACACCTAAACAGATTTGACATCCACAAATCCAAGGGCCCTGATGTGATACAGCCATGAGTGCTCAGAGAGCTGGCAGACAGCAAGGCAAGATTGTTCACGATCATCTTCCAAAGGCTGTAGCAATCAGGAATGATGCCTGAGGACTGGAAGAAAGCAAATGTTACCCTGGTCTTCAAAAAAGACAAGAAGAAGGACTCAGGGAACTACCAGCCAGTCAGCCTCAGCTCAGTCCCTGAGAGGGTGATGGAGTATCTGCTTTGGGAGGCCATCTCCTTCCACATGGATGACAAGAAGGTGATCAGGAGAAGTCAGCATGGATTCACTAAAGGTAAATCATGCTTGACCAGCCTGATTGCCTTCTATGATGAAACAACTACCCAGCTGGATAAGGGAAGAGCAGCGGATATTGTTTACCGAGACTTCAGTGTGGCTTTCAACCCTGCCTCTCACAACATCCTCATCAGCAAACTCAGGAAAGTGTGGACTGGATGAGTGGTCAGTGAGGTGGACTGGGAACAAGCTGAACAGTAGATCCCAGAGGATCATAATCAGGGTCTAGTTGGAAGTCTGCCATTCGTGGTGTCCCACAAGGTTCAATAACTCCAGATCATGGTGCATTATCAACTCTTCTAGAGGCTCTTAAGCATTAAGAGGCACCCCATGATGTCGTTAGAGAAATCACATGACAGGTAAGTGTCACCCAACAGAGACATGGGACATCTCATAATGGAATGTGCATGTACAGAGTCAAATGCAGATGTTTCTGGCATTTTCTAACACATCACCAGATGTGTTCTTATTACATGCATAGGAGCTGTCAGAATTTCATTCACCTGAAATATTTACTTTTTTCATGTGCTAGGAAAAAGTCTATGGAGCCTCTAGGTAGGAGCAGAGTGAGGACAAGACTAACAGAATAAATCCTCTAGTCCTCAAACCACTTCCTGCCCACAGCTGAAGAACCACCACCAAACAGGACAGGAAGGGGAATGTTCTGGCCTGTGTTGGTGTACGCTTGGCATCCTCAGATTAATGTTTTTGAAACCTCAGGCTGTCCTGACAGTTTTGAAAAGCTGTAAATACAGGACAAAATGTCCTAAATTGATATGCCTGCCTAAACTGTGAAGATTTTACTTTGGCTAAAGAGAGTTGATTTTTTTCCCCCTCAGTTTTCAGGAAATTGAAGTCAATGTGCTCATTTACATACCACTGCCACTATGCAATTTGGCCCCTCAGTTTATGCCTCAAACTTTGCCTCTCTCAACTTAGTTTATGAACTTGGTGCCTGAGATGCACTGAAGTATGGCTGATAACACCAGCACTGAAGCAGCCGTGACGAGTGCCACAGCTAAAATTGAGGTGATACCAGAAATCCTCTATGCCATACCACTAAAATGTAGAGCTGTGGTGGAAAGAGAGCGACAGTACTGACTAAAGATGCTCACCAAGTCTGGGCTGCCAAGTGCTGGGTGCTGTCTAAGCATGCAGCTGGCAGTCTCTGCTGTCTGCAAGACAGAAGTAACAACTGGTTGAGACAAACAATGGCTAAAAATAGTCTGAGGAGGGAGCGGTAGCTAATGAGGATGTGCCTGGCTTTTTTAGACCACAACAAGAGTTGGTCCATGCCCTGCAGAGTTTATCATCGTAACAGACTAGAGAACAGACAGGCGGGGAATTGCAGGCAGACAAAGGGAGCAGTGTGCGTTCACAGCCTCACAACAGGAATCAACAGAGCAGGAGAAGGAACTCTTGCTGCTCCGTTCTGTGTCATGCCTAATCCACTATGCTCAGTGCGAACCTGTCACACACAAATATATGCATCCCCAGAAGATCTGCTTTCTGCTTTACATTCCACTCACCTGAGCTGAGCTGTGTGTGCAATTAACTTTTACAGACAC
The DNA here is from genome assembly GCA_013397755.1 of Cnemophilus loriae. Classification (NCBI taxonomy): domain Eukaryota; kingdom Metazoa; phylum Chordata; class Aves; order Passeriformes; family Corvidae; genus Cnemophilus; species Cnemophilus loriae. The sequence continues at coordinate 1,010,548 of VZTF01005101.1, read as the reverse complement.
CTTTCACAGACTCTTCAAGTTAATCACAATGCTACGGGATTGGAAAGTATCTCAAAGCTATTATCAAAGGAGAAAGAAAAAGGAATTATATGAGACAAAATGCCTGAATGAGATGTCTGTTATCACAGCACATCTGTAGCAAGGAGAAGAAAGCAAAACAAAAGGCAGATTTAGGCTATTTCTTGACTTAGAAGTGCTGGTCCTTGGAGTGTTAGTATTCAATCACTCTTGTGCTGGATTTTATAAAATAAAATTATTGATAAACCTAAAAAATGTTATTACCAAAGACCAAATGAAAAACAGAAGATGGTGTTAAACCTGACCCTAATGGAAAATGAGCTTACAATGCAAAATTCCATTAGGAAACACTTCGAGCTTGTCAATACTGACTTTTATACAGATTTAACTAAATTGACACAAACTCCAACACAGTTAAAATAGATGTAGCCCTTCAGCATAACTAAAGTCAGAGCACATTAAAAGAGTATCAGCATGACTTGGTTGGATAGTGAATTAACTAAAAATCAATATCCATTTAGTTAAGTGGGTTCAGTAACAGAGTGCCAACCAGACATAAGCAATGATGAATTCTAACAACTGCTGTTATTTCTTCTCTAGATTCCAAGTCCCAGCTCCAGTACTATGACTGACGTGCTGAATGAATTAGTCTGCAAGTTTAATTCATAAAATCTTAGTGATATACATCTCAAGCTAAGATATAATCACAATTAATGCAAGAACCACTAGGCAACACTGATTGGCCTAGGCTTTGCTAGATGTGGACCATCTCTAGCATCTCAGTTTTCTAATGACTCTGGGCATAATGATGGATGAATTCAGCTCCAAAAACCTCCCTATCACTTTGTGGGGTCTAAAACAAAGACACGAGCAGAACAGTCACAGTGCAGTTTCCTCTCTCTGGCATTTCTCATGCTCTCCCTCTTGTGGCAGAGACTCACTTTTTTCTTTCAAAAAAGCAAAACCTTCAATTCATTCAATAAACAGCTTTATGCATGAGCCAGCACACACTGCTGAGTCAACACAGAAGGAAAAAATAAAGGCTGTTATGAAACAAAACAGAGGCTCTCTCCTACCTTGTCTTTTCATTTCTAATAGTGGCACTTGCATCAGACAAAGTGCTGATACCAGAAATCTGCAATCCTGTCACACCACCTACTTTCTTCACAGCTGTGGTCTTAAACCACTTCCTTGGATTCTTATATTTGCCCCACTGTGACTGTGTTGTAAACTGCACTCTCTACCATATAAAGCTCATTCTCTTATAAGCTTTCATCTCTAGCAGGAGTGAGATTTGCTTTTATGGAAAAACAGCAGCAGACCAGTAAAGACATTAGGAAGGGCAAGGGGGAAACAGAGGGACCAAAGGCCATTCTCTGCGTGCAGATGCAGAGTATAAACATCAGTCCTGCTCACTCCATTGCCACGCAATTCAAAATGAGGATCAACAAGGCAAATCCAGCTTTAGCATCCATGAAGTCTCAGAGAATGGGATATTAAGAACCGTGGCACGTCAACACCTGTAATAATGGTCTTTCATGACATACATTTCCAAAGAAAAAATTAGTATGCCCTCTCAAAGGTTACATTATACACACTCTGTTTCCAACCCTATTTCGTATTAGCTACATCCAATGTCAACTCCCCTCAATTAGACACATTCATTATTCAAGCTAATTCAACATGCCCTTGAGAACTGGGATGAGGAAACAAGGGTATCACTGCAGGGAAAGACATCTCTTCAAATGACTGCAGCTTTCAACAGTCTACAGATGGTGGAGCCAGGCCAAAGGAATGGAAATAAAATTTACCCTCCCAGATCCCAGGTATAGAGTAATCTTAGCATATCACAGTTTTAGACTCAAGAACAAGCCAATGACACATCACTTCAAACTACAGACATTTTATTCTACTGTCTACAGTTTACAGGCTCCATGCTATGTGTGAACTTTTTCTCCTAACAAGTCATATTCTAAGAGTCAATTTCCTTAAAATGTTTTTCAAATGGGTATCAAAGTGATAGCAAGCAAGCTGACATAAGTAACCCAGTGAGGACCATTAGCTGAGTACGAAATTTTGATTTAGCCATAAAGGTTTGCTGTAAGAATTAAATAAAGCGGACAAAAATTAGAATACCACAAGCACACTTTATTAAATGTTTAGGCACTAAATATTAAAATTGTGACTCTAGAAGTCTCCCCATGAGACTGGAATGTCATTACAGTAGTAGACCCTATAATCTGACACAGCCTGTAAGAAAGCTTCAATACAAGCATGAGAACCTTACGCAAATTGAATATTTTGATGGTACTCTAAGGTCAGAAATTGCAAGCCCAGGCAGTCATGACACACATTGAGAAAGATTTAGGTGCTACTTAAGGGTAAGAACTGTCCTTAAGGATGTGGAAAACAAGCGCACCATAGCGCTAGGAAGAGCTGTACTGCTGCAGCTGCTGACTTCCCAACACAGTGAGCAAGCAGCACAGAAATATTTGCATGTGTCTTGCCTAACATGCATATAAACTAAGAGGCCACCAGTCTGTTCGAAATAATAATTGAAGCCTAGGAAGATTTTAAACTAGTGCAGGAGGGAACCTCAGTGGAAACAGGAATTTAACACCACAGGAACCACAATCAGCTCTTCTTCCGTTACATAAAGACCTGCTAATTTGCTACTCTCAATTTACTAAATCTAGCCTTCAGCATAACTTTTTTTTATTCTTTGATTAGTTTAACCAGCTTGATCTAGAGCTTCTAGTCAGTTTGGATACAGAGGTGAAAAGTTCATTCCTAAATACAACATACTTGTCCTTTCCCATGTGTCTTTTCTTCAGTACTTCTTTTTGGTCTAACTTGGGCTAGAAGCCTTAACTCCTAAGCAGAGTTTATAAAGTGTTTTAGAGTCTGAAGAAGCATTCCTCTATTTTTTGCTCCAGCATTTAAAGACTTTTATTAATTCACACAGTCATTTTGTATTTACTTTATAAACTGCACGTTTCCTTGGCATCTGTGCTGAGAATAACGGGGCTGTGGATAATGTCTAGGGTCCTTAAGTAATGCTACATCTACCTTCTCCGAAAGTCCTTCCGATGAAAGTTCACTGGATTTGAAGCAAACCTGGAAAGTCATTCTTTTCCAATATTGCACAGTGTAAGGGGTCTGATCTACCCACAAACCCACTATCTACTCCACAGCAGGAGAATGCACAGCCATTGACAAGTATTGCTAAGAAGGTTTGCCTGCTATAATGGCTCCAGGTAGAGCTTCAATTCGTACTTCAACAATTAATGCTTTCGATAAATTCCATTCGACCCAACTTGATAACACTGTGATAGATTTCAACTGCTTGAACTTTTTCTCGGCAGTAACAAGAACTAGGGTTTCAACACCAAAGTTTCACCTCCTCACCATGGATGCTAAAATACAGGAAATAGAAAAATCACTGCCAAAATCAGTAGCCTCGTCGCTCTGATTATGAAGCACTACCAGTCCTGAACAATTAATCGTGACCATGGCTATTTGCATGGACACAATTTAGCCAGTCCATTAGGATAACATCACTAACACGACTATTATTGAGCACTCACATGGCACTTCAAATCACCCAGATGCAATAACTGACTAAGAAGCCAGAGAAACGACAAAGTGAGAGCACTGCATACATTTTAGACGGCCAGATACTAGGAACAGAGAATTTGTTGGTTTTGGTTCTACCCCTCCCAAACCCAACTTTGAAGGCAAAGTGGGTTAGCAATATGCAGCGGAAAGGGACACACCTCTCCCCTAACAGGACAGCATAAAAGCTACCTCCTTCAGTACACTGTGAGCAGGCTGATACACAACACCAAGGACCACCTTACAGCATCAGCCTGACTGCTCTGAAAGTCCTTTACAGCACTGTCAGTACTGCCAAGGGACAAACATACTTTTAAGTGCAAAACAACTTGTCCTGCCCCTTCCAAGAATTCCCATCCTGGGGGGACACTTTGGATGACAGCATTTATATACCCTCCTTAAACAGAGCCTCATTTCAATAAGCAGTCATTCTAAAAGAGCGTCTGGTTAATGACCTTGGCTTCCCTGGAAACAAGACACTAAAGTCATAAAAAAAATCCCAAACAGACTAACCCTAGTCAAAGCAATCCAAACAGGCTCCCTACTTGAAAATTACTTTCAAAAAACCCTTAACACAGATTAGCACTAAGGACAGTGAACCTATTCAAAAGCAGTGTCAACTTTTTTGGAATACCTCCTGCATGTTTAGATTAGTCTGGAAAAACAGATAAATTACTTTAATCTCCACTGGGATAACTGTTTCTTCATATCACTGAGCAATTACTATAAAATTACTATAAAACCAAAGCAAAGGTCTTTGCCTCAAAGAAACAGACAAGAACAGAGGCAGCTCTTGCAGTGCACACACAATGAGTAAGTAAAAGTACTAAAGTTATAGTCAGACCATCTACTCAGCACATCTTCAGGATTTACCAGCCCTTATATCTAGCAGTCTCCATTTTTAAGGGAGATGCATAAACACTGCATATTCTTCAGCTAATGCATTTTACTTTGCATTTCCAACATAGAGAGGTACACCCATAAGTCATCATACTTCTGAGAAGGATGAAAGTTTAAGATGCATTAACTTGCTAGCCAGTGATCACAGAGCTCCATCCTAAGAGCACAAAAATAAGCTTAGCTGAAAAGAGAGTAACCGATTTTCTGACGATTATAACAACAGAACTCAGGAGGGATTATAGTTAATCACCTCACTTTCCTCTTATTTTTAAGAGAGCTCATTACACCAAGAGAAGGAAGCAGAGGTGCTTCAAGCTTTGACAAAAGATCTTGAACTATGCATAAGGAGTAAAGAAGTAGAAAGTTGCAACTGATTCACTGGAGAAAGAATGCAAATGGGAGAATGTAAGTAACCAAGCAGCAGAAGACAAGTCTCCATAGGCCTAAGAGCAAGGAATTATAAGATTTGGATTCCACCTTCTCAACAAACACACCATCTTCCTCACTACACTGTCCTGCAGAAAAGACCATCCTCCAGATGAGGAGAGCTTTCGTCACTTCACATATGCTTCTATACATCCTATAAGCACTCAGAAATCACAAAAGGAAGATTTTTCCTTTGTTTTGGACAAACCAATGGATAGAGGGATGTTCTCTAATATTAAGCAGACACTTGTAGAAACAGAATGACTGCTTTGAAGCTGCCACCTACGTATTGCAGTAGCTAGAGAAATGCCCGTAGTAGGGGGAGGAAAAGACACTTGCATGTCTTATTTTTGATATAAGCTGGTTCTATGCTATCCTTGACATGCTGAACAAAACAAACCAGAGTATTAAATATAAACCTGACACTCATGGTGATGTGGTGTTAATGTCTAACACTCAGTGTAGACTACATAGCTGTAAGTATCTCAGGGGTATTTCATAGGTATGAGTATATTTAAGGGTTGCAAACGGCAAAATTATTATATAAAATTACGACTCCTCCCTATTACATTCTCAGCTGGACCTCCAATATCATGCATCTCAGGCTTTCCAGTTCATTTGCATGCATTCAAATTGCTGTCCAACCCTACACAACCTTTTCTAGGCCCATGAGTAGAAGTCTCCTTCCCTGCTTTTTCTGAGGATATCCTCCCCTGCATTTTCTGAGGCTCATCCTCTTTCAGTCGTGCAGGAATCACAGGGATGCATACAATGCAAAAATGTGTTTTAATCCATTATTTAGCCGCTTCTGAAAGTTCTCACAGTTGCTGAATTGTGTACGGCAACCCGGACTAGCTCTGCACAAAACAACTCACAAAACATCAAGTCCACTCATGTGATAGTAATTATAAAACTCCCAGAGGAATAGACCTTGATGGAGGCTTCAGTTGGAAGCTATTATCTCATTCATATTGATTCCCAATAGCACGTACATTTTAGAACAGAACAGATCCGCCAGAACAGAAAACTACCGGGACTATTACTCAGCTCTGACTGGACACAACATCCTAACACAGGCTGAGGATGTCAGAACTGATTGCCCCTCAGGAGAAACCTAACCAAGAAAATCACCCTCCTCATCCCCACACACAGTCACAAAGGGAGGTTCTCCTTTCTATGATTATTTTTGACCCAGATTATCAGATCCTTTATCCTTGAATTTGATGACATTTATGCACATGAAGAGGATTTTCACTATTCATAGTGAATATATTCATATATATATATACTATATCTAGTCACTATAGAATCAGTATTGGATGCCAAAGGGCATATCTTTTAGGAAACCACCACTAAAACATCAGTGTCTCCCCTGCAGATCAGACATTGGTTGCTGAGACTGGCATGCCTTCCCAACCCATCATCAAGCCACACTGTCTCACTGAGACCCAGGCAGTAAATAGCTGGCCTCTGCTGCCTTAAAGATGGCTTTCCCTTAAGACTGACACAAGATAGATCTCGTCTACTGTGCTATTAAATGACACAGGTTTGGAGCTATCTCCTGGGATGACATCCCAGCATTCTATGGTTTATGTGGACTGCTAACGGCAGCAGAGGTTTTGCCAAGAAGTCACATGCACAGATCATTTCATGTCCTACACACAAGTTCTGCTCAGTTTCAAACCTGGAATTAAATTGCATTTAAATTGAAAGAAGCTAAAAGGAAAGGGTTGTGAGTAAAAACCACTCTGCTACAAGCCTCCAGATCTATTATTTGGCTATACTGAAACGTCTAATGGAGATCACTCAGTGGCACTAGTTTCAGGGACTGCCACCCACCCCGATGGTATTAAACTATTATTCCTCAGAGCCAGGTTACACCTTAGCCCAGAAAGCATTTTCATGCACAGTACAAAGAAAACTAAAAACAGACAAAAGCAAACTATTTCAGGATGTCTGCAGTGCAAAACTTTCCCAGTGTTCCAGGACAAAAGGATGCCAAGACCCCTGGAGCATTGCTGCTATTTAGGGAGAATTGTCTCAGTAATCAAGAAATACCCAACATATTGACCCCATGAAAGAACAGTTTGTGCACCTTTTGATTCTTGAAGACAGCAAAGAGACTAGTTTAAAATAGCCTATGTGAGTCTTCATCCTCTCTCCTCTGGTGCTTTGCATTCCTTCTACAACTGAACAAACAGAAACAAACCTGCATTGTCACACAGCAAAGCAGAAGGTTAAGACATCTATCAATATTGCATTTAAGCATGTATTTTTTTGGAGATACTATCGAATGCTAACCTATGCTGGGAGACAGGAATCTCAAGTTTTCTCCTGCAGTCTGCCAGGACTTGCTTTTCAGAGCTGCCATGCCCTCCTTTCTCCCACTGACTTCAGCGAGTGTTCTGCACCACATTTCTGAAGGTCAGTCCCTCAACTCCTCAACGTCTCAGCGATCTCATCAGTAAAACACGAATAGGTTAGACCTATACTCCAGCTGAATTACTCCCAAGCACTCTAGTAATGTGTGGCGTCATTTATTTTCTGCCTTTCTTTTGCTCTGAATCAATGAAGCACTCAACAACTGCAGATTTACGGCTGCTGCAGGAGGTCTCTTCAAGCAATACAGCTCTGAAAATTCAAGTTATTGTTCTAGCTGTCTGTGCTGGATTCACAAGGAGCTCTAGGGTAATAATCACTTAAAATTTGCAACAAAATAGGTCCTGCTTGGACCTGAATCTGAACTGCACTAAGTGATGATATTTGGGTGGTACTCAGTGCTACTGAGGCTATTCCATTCTCAGAATTCATGATTCTCAGATCATACACTTCTTATTTAGCTGAACTAACACATCAATGTCTCAAACACAGACTTTTCTTTTAAGAAATAGTGCCCGTTAGTGGACCTGAGATACCATATTCCTTGGCTCAAATTCCAGCTGATAAAAGTGCATTCTTGGTCTCTGCCTCAGTTTCCCTTTCTATAACACACAGAAAATACATCTACAGAAGTGGAGCTATTTTTACTGAACTGAACTCTAGCTAACAAAAGACCAGGGCAGGTAATGTTGATTATGCTTCCACAAGTGGCCAGATGGCATCTAGGCAACAACAGGTTAACACTGTTCAGCAGAGCAGCCTCCAAGAACAGTAGATAGCAAAAAGCACTTTTAGCATCACTGCAGCTGAGTTGGCTTCAACAAAGAAGAAAAATCTTCTTTCATAAGAAAAAAAGTGAACAACTTCACTGAGAAGCTATGAAGAAAAAGTAGAAAAACTAATGGTTCAGCAAACAGGAGCAGTACCACCACATAAAGGCAACAGATCTTCTGAGGCACCAACCCAAAAATAAAAGGAAAAGAAAAAGGCTAAGGAAAACTCCACAAAATGTATGATTCAAAAATATTGTATTCTCACTGTGCTAGGCAAGATTATCCAGAAGGATCACTTCACTACAACAACAGACATTTAGCAGAAATATTGAAATGTCTTTTCCAGAGCTTAAGGTATCTCTAGCTGTTAAAGACACGATAAAAAGCTAGTGTAGGGGTAGATTAACTCCCACCTGCTGCTCCAGAGCCCAGTCACTTCAGAGACATCTGGTGCTAGCCACTGCCAGGGACTGAATACCAGACCCTGGGTTAGACCCAGTCTAGCAACTGCTGCTTTCTCAGAAAAAGAAAACAACAGACTTGATAATTTGATATTAACAGCACAGCAAGAGTTCTGTCCAGGGAAACTGAACTGTCAGTGAAAACAGACCTTGATCATGTTTTGGTGTAGCTATTATCAGAAAAAGGCTACTGCTGCAGAGATTTCTTCAAGAATGATATTACTCCTGTTTTAGGTTATTCAGAAAGGAGTGTGGAGAGCAGATGAGAGGTGGGTAAAACAGCTTCAAAACTCATGAGATCAGAGTACACTTTACTTCTGTTGAGAAGAAACCACAAGCTTCGAAAGGTTTATTTGTACTCCTTGCCTCAAAATGTTCATGGCTCAGTTGTACACTAACAACCCCTCACCTACAGCATCAGAGAAACAAGAGAGAATGATTCTTCAGCCCTCCCTGAACTAGCCAAATCTGTCAGTAACACCAGCCTGTGTCTCTAACAGGTTGAGTTACTCAGTAATAAATTATTGGGATGTTGTGAGTGAGAGGAATGACCTGATTAATTAAGACTACCATGAATTCATGTGGGAGGCTTAGTAGCGTAGAGCCAAGAAGATACAGAGTTGTGGGAAACACGAGTGGGCGATGCCAACAGACTTGAAAGGCTATTGTCCTCTGAGGCAGTAAAGCAAATTTTAGGGCATTTTCCATAATGCCAGAAAACATCCCAGCTGCACAATACAAAGCAAGGGTGCAAATTCTGTCTGCCTTATTCAGATGTACTAAAATGCTATGAAAAGATAAATTTCTTTATGTCAGATCAGGCATAGTCTGCTTCCACAGGCATAAAGTACCATCATGAAACCCTACTATGTGCTCTGCCTTATCCAATATAAACACTGATGAATTGATCACATGGATAAAATCACATTTATACTGTCAGGTGACCTAGCAATACACATTGTGTATTATTAAGCAAGGAACCAGTATGTTTAAAGGCAATAATTCACTAAGCATCTCACCATCAGTGTGCTCAGGGACCCTTTCCAGCCCCCTAAACAGCCTACAAAACCTCTCAACTAGTCTAGTCTCCTTTGCTTCAAAAGATTAACTCAAGTCTCACACTCCCTTGCATGTTCCTCCTGTACTGAAGTCTCTCTCTACCATATATATGGCAGTATTGAATCTTCAGAATCAGAAGAAAATTACAGCATAACATGGAAACGTACAGTAAGGTCCTAAGTCATTGCCACTGTCAGCAGGTACAAAACTGCCCAAGTCTGTGTCTGGCTGAGACTGGGTAAATCCCTGACAGCAAAGTCTAAGAGCCCCTTTACATTGCTGCTGTTTTCAAGCAGATTCCCCTCATTTCCTTGGAATCTCATTTTCCTTCCTATAGTGATGGCTGAACTCTATTTTGCCTCCCAAGGGAGAGCTGGATGCCTGTCACTTGAATTGCTTACAGCCAAGCTACTCAAAGCACATGAGAATATGCCGGGGGGAACAATACTGCATATGGTTTCTCAGCATTCCTGAGAGCTACAGACAGAAAGGGATTGATGGAGTCAAAGCCCTCCCTCCCACCACCCCTCAGTCCGACTCTCTGCTCCGGAGGGGTGTCTGACCCACTGGGCTAATCAGCAAGGCACACACATTGGCGCACACAGATTTTCCCACACAGAAAGCCAAAACACTGGTTTCTCAAAGCGTTACTTCAAGAGCTAGACACAAAAGGCCTACATGCTTTGGGCAATGGAAGTAAAGTCCCAGATTCCACCTTTTTAGAGGTGCTTAAGTGGTTTAAACTTCAGGAAGATGCTGCCCTCCATATGGAAAAGAAACCAGCCCTCACAGAGTATGAGGAGACAGCAATAAAGTGGAAGGTTCATCCAAGAGTTTTCCTTTAAGAGACTGACTGCTCTCTCTCTCTTACCCTAGGCACCTGCCTTTGTATCCAGAGCAACTCTAGGCAAAACCATCTTGGGCAGCAGACTATGGTGGGAAACAAACTGGACATACCCCGGTCCCTGCTTAGCTCCCTGGCGTACCTTGCTGAGTGTCACTGGAGGCAGTCAGGGCTCTGTGGGACAGCAGCTGCTGCAGGACAAGGAAAGCTCCATCCCAAAAGCAAGAGCAGTTAGTACTGACAGTATAGCTGACAAGTATAAAGGCTCAAGCCTTGAGAAAAAAAAGACCATTTTCCTGAAAGTCAGAGGACAAACATCAGAGTCCAATGGTTACATACAAATAACCTCACCCTAAAAAGTGGAAGAACAATACTATAAAGCTAAATAGGCAGACGTGAGTCTAGCAGTAAGACATAAGGGTTTTCACCAATTATACAGATGTGGTGCTGGATGTTGGCAGCAGGCTGCATGCACTGGATGCTAAAGGAATGGGGATTACGAGCATGAGCACAGAGACAGCTTCTCAAGCATGAAAAATCCTAGAGAGAGATGTAGAATACTTCGGGGCAGAAAACAGTCCTTCTGTTGTCCACTGTCACTATATTTAAGGAAATTACTTCAGGAGTTTGTTTTGTTTTGGTTGTTTTTATTTTCAAAGAACACAAAATATTACTTAAACAACACACCCAGTTTACATAATCAAAACTACCTAAGTCTTGGCTTTTGGGTTAGAAACTTTTCTAAATTAAGGATTTTAATTTCCTGCCATTAGCAGATATTCAAAAAGTGCACAAAACTATTGGTAATAAGGAAAATTTGTTCTTATTCTGCTCTCAGTGTTTAGTCTGATTTGTTTTTTCCAAAACCTTCCAATACAAATTTCCCTTGGAAAAGTTGCTAGAAAGCTTCCACCTCCACAGTGAACTTTACAGAGAATCACAAATGGTTGAAGATGGGGAGCAAAATAGTTTGATTACATTTACAACCACAACACCTTGCAGCAAAGAAAGAGTAAAAAAAATATACATCCTTTTGATACGATCAGTTACTGGTATGTTACTGTATTTCTTCATGTGTTACTTGACTGTCCTGCTGTGTCCTGGTTTCATCTGGGATGGAGTTAAATTTTCTTCTTAGTAGCTGGTACAGTGCTGTGTTTTTCTGGATGTAGTATGAGAATAATGTTGATAACACACTGATGTTTTGGCTTATCTAAGTAGTGTTTGTCTTAAGTCAAGGGCTTTTCAGTGTCTCGTGCTCTGCAAGTGAGAAGCTGCACAGAAAGATGGGAGGGAGCATAGCCAGGATAGGTGACCCAAACTGGCCAAAGGGAAATTCCACATCATAGAACATCACACTCAGTATACAAACTGGGGAAATTACTTGGAAGGGGCCAATTGCTGCTCAGGGATGGGCTAAATATGGTTCTGTGGGTGGAGAACAATTGTACTGTGCATCACTGGTTTCTCTTGAATTCTGTTCTCTCTCTCCCATTCCTTTTTATTAAAATTATTATTAATATTATTGGTGTATTTAGTATTAATATAATATTTCATTACAATTACTAAATTGTTCTTATCTCAACTCATAAGCTTACCTTTTCTTTCTGATTGTCCCACAACACATTTACTTATACAAAAAACATACAATCTCTCAAACTTGTGACGATAATGTAGCTCCCATTACGACGGTACCTGAGCAAATCACAGTCATTGGTGTTCAATCTCAATTCCAGGCATCATTAGATGTCCGTCACAAATTAGAAGTGAGGACTTACAGGACTAAGCAACTGGCCTGCAGTCACAATGACTAAGGCAGAGCCAGGTACTAAACTTAAACTCGCAAACCAGTGCTCTTACCACTGGATGTTGTTAGATTCTCTTACCCTCCACGTACGAGTCTTTATCCACACCATGCCAATAGCAAGAACATCGGTGAAAACACCATGGTGACACATAGCCTTTTTCATTTCTCACTCTGATGGCAGCAGTTCACTGCACATCCCAGCAACCTCATATAAACAGGATGCCCAGTAGAAAAGACTTTACAGTCTACAGAGATAATGACTTCCTCTACCAACTGCACTTCTGATTTGATAAACAAAAAGTACTGGGGAGATAAGGCTACCCCATCACAGGTAGTGCTAGGATACTGCTGTAACCACTAAAACTGGAAACGTGTGTATGCTCATCCAACAACAAAACATCAAACAAGATTTTGGAGGAAAAAATCCTTCACAGAGGATTTTTCCCCCCCCTCTCCTACTCATACCAGTAGCAGAGCCCAATTCATTTGGTTGGTAATGGCCAGCTCACAGTAACTGACTGAGTCACAGTTGTTCCTGCCAAGACATGGCCAAGAGAAGACGTAATGAAGTTACTGGGAAGCAAAGGTTGTAACTCATACTCCCTGGTACAGCCAGGGCCTGAATTACTAGCTCAGTGTCACAGGTTATTAATGTACTGGCACATACTTCCAAGCTGAAAGGTAATGGGCTTTTTATACATGTTAGAAATGAGTTAATTTAAATGGAGAATTTCAAATAGCTCATTTCATTCATTTCTCAACTCCCCACCAGACTGACTTGCTCAGTTCATTAAACCTGGCATCAGGGCATAACTGAATATCCATTTCCACTCAGAAATGTTACTGCACCTTGAAAGTCTAGAGATAACATTTTTGCTGCAAAGGCTGTAGGAGGACAGAGAGCCTCTCCTGCAACTCCAGCTGCTCCCAAAGCAGTACTGAAATTCATTGGTTTTGCTCGTTCAGGAACCAGTCCCCAAATCATTTCCAGTTATTGACAAAGACTCTGCCAGAAAGAGCACACTGAACTCTCTCTCCATACTACCAATTTTTTAAGACAAGAATTCCTGTATGTGCAAAAGGACCATCCTGTCTATGAAGTCAAGCTATTGCAAACTCCATCCCATTTTTTCATGCGGCATCTACCAGCTGTGGCATAGAAAACACAGCCATGGGATCACCTACACAGTACATACCTGCTGTAATGTTTTGTGATGTGCCCTCTTCTTGGTTAAAAAACAAGTTTAATTACTTATTCCTTTCAGAAACACACTGATTACACCAGAGCTGCAAAACTTACCTTTCAGACTGCTGTTTCACTACCTACACTGATGCAACTGATGAAATTAGAAGTCACTAGTAAAACAGCAAAAGATTTACCTGCCAGCACAGTAAAATGAAGAGCCCATCTACTACTGCAAAGTATCCCAAACGAATACCAGAACAGTTCCCGAAATTCTTTCCCATGTCACTTAAAAAAGGGCAAAATAATTATTAGACTTATATTATAACACCACCCATTGTTCTTCCATTCTCTTGTCATACACCCTTTAATAGTTTAGTTTATCCTTGAAAATATAGATTTGTTGGAACATAGACTACCATCTTGTTTCAAAATGCCAATTCCCATATCACAGGGTCAAAAAGCTATTGATTCACAGAGGATTTGTATTGGCATTTAGTCACAGCTTCTTTGATAACCTAAATATTAATGGCAGAAAAGAAGAACTGACTGAAGTCCAATTCGGCTCAAACTCTGGAAAAGCCTACCTAATGGAAATGGTTTGGGGAGCAGTGAGGGAAGTGTCCCACTGTCAAGCAACATTCTCTCTTAAATGGAATAAATTGCCAGATTATACCATGAGGCAACTTCCTGAAAGTCAAAACAAGACACTCAAAGCTTTCGATAACATAATTCCTTAAAAATTATTGCCTGCTTTTGTTGCTAGACTTATACTTACTAATAATGCTAACATTATACTTCCTGAGAATACATAAAAATCAACAAAATAGTGTTGTTTATTATTCCAATAAGCATTCAACAAACAGAGGGTTTGGGCTTATTTTTCTGTTTAATTAGTCACATCCCTAAGCACCATCAGTAAGTCATCTGAAAAACCCCTTCATTTATAGCAGCTGCTCACAGCAAAGTTATCACCTAAAACAGATGCAAGGCACCCAGTGCTGACATCTGAACAAATCATCAAATATTTATTACAGTAAAACAACTGGATAACGACGTGCACAGCTATTTTCATCATGTGAAATGGAGGCATTAACTCCTTCAAGTCAGCAAGCATGCCCCAGACATTTCAACAAGACTGCCATTCACAGCTGCGCTGTACAGTCCCTTCTGATGACTGACACTTGCAGCAGCCAGGGGACTGCAGCAAGCCTGGAGAGTACATCCCAGGATGCCTCGAGAGAAGCAGCAGGTGAGACACCACCAGTATACCTTCAGCAACATTTTGACTTTTCCAGAAACACTCAGGGATCTCTTGTTTGGGGAAGAGAGATTGGGTTTTCCGGGCTCCCCCAGAAGGCAACGGGGATCCAGCAGTGCTGAACCTTGCTCAGCCAGCCCACAACTGCTCTACAAGCAGGTTGGGGTATCCAGACACAGGTATCCATTAATGCCATTTCAGACTGAGTATTGTGCCTAGCATACAGGTTATGGTTTGTGACACTGTTATCCAATTGTTATTTAGGAAAAAATAAAGAAAGGAAAAAGAAACCCTGTCACATCAGCTTCTAACCACCAAGTTTGTCCAAACACCACCTCTTTGCTCAGTTCTCACATACCACAGTAGAGGGTTCCTCTCCACATCATTCTCTGGTTAAAATACCCAGGCACCTAATTTGCTTCATTTATATGAACTGAAAAAGTTCTGTATCATCCCAAGCAACAACAGCTAATTATGTGCCTGTATTTGCTTTCAAGAACACTGTTACTTATCCAGAGAGCAATATAAATGCTCCAGACCAAACTGGATGCGCGGGCTAGAAAAGAGAATGGAAATCAAATATCCAACTTGCTTTGACCTCCAGTTAAACAGCCATTTTTAACAGAGCAGCAAAGATAGCTGACTTGCTGTGCTCCCCACACCTTCACCCTCTGTTTCCAATGACACTTTAAACCTCAAAAGTACTGTCTGGCAGATCTTTCTTTTGGCACTACAGGCTGGGGGCAGAGTGGCTGAAAAGCAGCCCAGGGGAAAAGGACCTGGTGCTGATGGTTGACAGCAGCTGAACACGATCCAGTGTGTGCCCAGGTGGCAAAGAAGGCCAATGGCATCCTGACTTCTACCAAGAACACTGTGACCAGCAGGACCAGGGAGGTGATTGTCTCCCTGTACTCAGGACTGGTGAGGCTGCAGCTCAAGTCCTGTGTCTATTTCTGGGCCCCTCACTTCAAAAGGGACACTGAAGTGCTGGAGCATGTCCAGAGAAGGGCAACAGAGCTGGTGAAGAGTCTGGAACTTGAGTCCTATGAAGAACAGCTGAAGGAGCTGGGGCTGTTCATCCTGGGGAAAAGGAAGCTCAGAGAAGACCTTATAGCTCTCTACCTGAAAGGAGGCTGTGGCAAGGGTCTGCCTCATCTCCCAGGCAACCAGAGACAGGACAAGAGGAAAAGTTATGTCAGGGGAGGTTCAGGATGGATATTACTCAAAGAATAGTTAAGCTTCAGAAGAGACTGCCCAGGCAAGTGGTGAAGTCGCTGTCCCTGGAAGATGTCCCCAAGAACAATGAAAGCAAGTTCTGCCTGTGGTAGGATGCCAAGCTGAAAGCCCTTCTGTAGAGATGAACACTGTATTTAGGAAAAAAGAGAAGAGAGGCTATAAAACAAGCTGGAGAAGAGAGAGTACATCCCATTTCACACAGTTTAGAAAGCTTTCCTGTTACAAGTGAGTGATATGGTAACAGAGAGCAGAAGCAATGTCACCGCAGGGGTTCATGCTACATTTATGAGCTCTCTCACTAGGAAAGCCTGAATTTAGATCAGCAAGTAACAAGACTGTTGACAGTAAATACAAGCCAGAGGTTATGTATGCAGCAGATGTTACCAAATCTTCAGGTGTTAGTTCAGTTGTATATAGATTAAACACAGCAGGCAGTTTAACCTATATATGGCAGTTCATTGAAGGGGCACAGACACTGCTCACTAAGGAAAGAATTGCTTCAGCTTCTCAGTTTATGTAGTTGTTACCCATAAAAACCTCTGTGCATCTGCCCTCAACAAAGCAGTATTCCATAGTTCCCCTGTTTTACATACAGGTAGTGATCCACTGCTTTGCTGAACCCTGGCAGCCTCATTTCTGGTTTTGGACATGTATTTCCTGTCCTGCAAAGTTGTATCCTACTCCACCTAAAATGCTGATTGTGCTCATTTTTGAGGGACATGGCCCAACACTGCATAAAGTAACACTTTCTTGGATAAAAAGGACAACAGAAAATATTTTGCACTTCTGCTAAATTATTAATAATGTGGGAATAAATCTTTTTAATTGAAACTGATATTTTCAATTTACAACAATCAAGAACTGTAGAAATACAACTTTTTATTTAAAAGTCTTTTTAAGGAAGTGTCTCAACAAAAGAATTGCAATTAGTTCTGCTTAGCAACCAGTCAATATCAAAAAACAGATGGCAAATGGGACAAGAGACCAAACATATGATCAAGCCTCTGAAACGCTATCAGTTAATTCCTTTCCTCTTCAGAGCATAAGTAGTAGAGACCATAAAAGTAAACAGTATTTTTCCATCAACTTACACAGCAACAGCTTTTCTGTGTTAGGTCAAAGGTCTCTCTGCTTTCATTGACAAAACCAGTCACAGAGAAGTTTTCTAGGTAAGTAATAACTGACCAGGTAACTTTAGGATAATATTTCTTCCTAAAATAAATCTGTCAACTTTTCAAATTTCTAGTTAATTTTTGAATTTCAGCTAAAATAAGTAAAGTCTCCCACATGCCCCAAGACATACCTTCCAAATGCCACCCTTAGTAGCTACAGGCACGTGGAAAAAGGAAAGGAAGCACATTTGGGTGCACACCAGGGAATGCCAGTTGGAGAACCATGCAGGTGGCATACTCTGTTGTACAGACTACAAAAATCCATTCACTTTTTCTTACATTTTGGAAGAGACTCTGAATTCCCCCTTTATCTCCTTTGTTATGTCTTGGGTTTTCAAAAAAAATGCAGAATGCAGAAGACTCTGAAGTCCTCTTTGCTACTATAGTTATAATGTAAACTGACCACCCTGTTGAAATGAGGAATGAGTTCACATCTTAACTTAATATACATTTGCACTCAACACGGGATGTTCTTACAGTGCTTAGGTCACATCACCGAGAAATGTTTCTCACAGGAAGGAAAGTGTGCAACATAATGAGCACACAAGTTTATTCATACACGTGCTCTCTCATCGGGGGACTTCATAACTCTAAAATACTTCAGCTGTGCTACTGTGTGCCTCACATCACTGCACAGCCAATCAAACTGTCCCTGAGAGAGCCAAATGTATAAGACTACGGTCAAAATCTACTCAGTACTTCTAGTGAGAACTTATTCTGGACTTCTGTTAGAAGGTACATTTTGTTACTTGGAGGCTCAAAAAAATCTAGAAAAATATAGAGGAAACAATTTAGCCTTTTCTTTTTTTTCTTAAACAGGAAAATTAGTTCCTTAGCTCTGAGGTAGTATAATGAATCCCAAGGCCACATTTCTAAAGTATTTCAGACTGGAAGATACTGAACAAATTTTGTTTGCATTAAGAATTGCAGACTTCCAAATTATGATCTACTCCTAAATCCTCATCCTTTTTGATTCTACAATGGAAAACACTGAAGTCATCCAACAGATGCAACCGACTTTTTCCAGACTTCCTCTTCTATTCCTTTTACACAAGGCACAACCATTATCAAAAAACCTAGCGAGCTTTGTTATCTCAGGTAATCCCCATTTTCCCAGTGCTCCCGGTCTTACAAGCCCTATTATACACTGCGCCTTCTTAAACACAAAACTGTAAGAGAAAGCACACCTTGGCAGCTGACACCAGACAAGACTGAAAGGGCAAATACTGTTCGGCTGAGAACTAGAGTTCTCTTTCAGCCTTTATGTTTGCACCAATTTGAAACTTTTTATCATAGTGAACACAAGGTGGGTCTCCCCAGGAGACCTAAATTGAGCAGGACCAATTCATGACCACATTAAAGAAAGTAAAGGCAAAAGTCACAATCTTGGTTACATTGCATCACTGGAAAGCTACCGGAAATCTTTGTAACACTAGAGTGCAAGATTTTTTTGGATCATCTGATGGGGAACAACTCTCAGTGTGAAAAACGCCAAGAAAAGAAATACAGCCACACTGAAAGAAGCAAGCGCAGCTAACAGTAAAGTGTAAACCATCAGCCATAGCACGTGGCGAACACTCGCCCAACAGCTTCAGGTTCCAGGCTCCCGGGAGCTAACAGTAGTGCAGGGTGAGGTGGAAGGAGGATTTTATCTCTAGTTCCCTTCCAATTCCTACAGCAATCACGTCCTTCTCCCACATTCTGATTTCAGCACACAGCTATCGACTGAATATAATGGACAGGGTAAAGGGACAATTCAGTATTCCTGCCCGGGAATCTGTTACTTTCCAGCCAGTAGGGTAATTCTACTACAGGGACAAAAGGGGAGGTGAGTGAGGAAAGATGACAACTCAAGCTTTCCATTCTGGCCTTAAACAAATGCAAATATCCTTAAACATTCACCTTCCTTATTAAGCTTGTCTCTACTATCTGCAGATAACCTGCTGCATTCAGGGAGACACTTCAGCCTGCAACTTCCAAGAAGCAGGAATCTACTCATCAGTTAGCCCTGTCTGTGCCTGATGTGCTAAAAGGCTATCAGAAAAAGCTGATAGGGCAAATGGAATAACAAAAAACATTGTTATCAGTACCCAGGTCCCCAGCCACACCCCTCCCACATTTGCTCAAACTATTTTCACAGCAAAGCAGAACTCGTTGAAGCTCATGATCAAAAGGCCAGTGCACCCGTAGCCTAAACCATTCCTTAAAGCCAAAGCCGCAAAGCAGCAGGGGCAATCTAAATCAGTGGCTTCTCTACATATCTTATATTTTAGAGCCATCTGAAAATCACTGGAAAATAAGCTTACTGTTTTAAAGGGGTCCATGCCAAGCACCAAGGAACAAGCAAATTTCAGCAGCATCATACAAAGCCAAATTTGGTCCCCAATTAAAAATACAAATGATAGCTTGGCACTTCAGGTCTTCCCTCACAGTGACTGATCAACAAGACAGGGCACAGACTTTTGACCTCATTGATCATATTTGCACCAACAGCAAAGTTGTATTAAACGTGACACCTACTAAGTTTCATACACACAATCTTTGTGCAACAAGCTTCAGCCTCCTACACGGGTTAAGAGAGTCAACTAAGAGATAGATTTCTTCTATTACAAAGGAATTACTTAAAATATATTTTCCAAATAAGAAAAAAAAATCATGGAAGACCTTTAATGGGCTATCCTTGAAAGAAATCCTCAAAACATTTGTTAGTATTACATACTCAATAGGGTTCCACAGGCAAAGTACATTTTAATAGAAATATCTATCTCAACAGTACCAGTTCTCAGAGGATGGTGTGGCTTCACTGATGTCTGCAGGTTTACACAAATGTGCAATTCTGACACAAACATACTTTGTTCTTTCAAGCCTGAATGCAATATGCTAGCTGAAACACCCATTGTTTGTAGAAGCTCTTCCCAAAGAAGATAAATACAATTTCACTCAAGTGAATGAGGTGACTGGATTTATGCCAGAACTAGGACAAATGTTTTTTGATAATACCCAATCTAAGCCTCTCCTTCCTCAACAGATTAAAACCAGAAGCATATGAAAAAGTCCACAGAATTCCTAATTCAAAATTCAGGGGTATTTTGCTCAATTTTTTTTTCTTTATCCTGTCTTTAGAGGGAAACTCAGATCCATTCACTGGGTGCCACACTGACAATCTGGTTGTAGTCAACTCAGTAATAACTGAAAGACTAGATATATCTTTACTTGTCCTTCTCTACTACTGACAGGGAAAAATTATTTCAGTGTTTATGCTACTACTATAACCAACAGTTATTGATATTACTTCAGATCAGCATACTTTTCCTTCAGCTTTTATACTGCCGCCTTTAGCTTTATGAAGCTTACCTTTATAAATAAACTTTACCCTGAGGCAGCTGTGATGCAGACAGCAGCCCCACACTCACCAAATTTCCACCAATGCATTTATTTTTCCCTTTTTCTCAAAACTAGAGCGTGGGTGCTAAATTTCTGCCACTTTCTGAATCATACTTCCAGCATAGCAACTATTAAGGGCATTTTTCCCAAAGCTTTACACAGGAAGCAATTTTTCCCCCTATTTTCTCAAGAATCCAACTTCAGAGGATTTTGATTACTAAAAGAGAATTATTTTCAGCTGTCAAAAAGTCAAAACAGTCAAGTGTTCATTTTACCAACTCCAAGCACAGTAATGTTTTTGAACACTGTTTTAACAAAGAGACTGCTTTCTACTGAGGAAAGCTACACTTCTCTTTGGGCTCACACAACACCTATTCTTAGAGCTCCAGAATGTCAACTACAAACTTTCCCCAAAACAGACAGGATGTCAGAGGCTGGTCCGAACTCAAACCCATGCAGGAGCCACCCTGGAAGTCCCTGAAAATCCTTAGACGGGAGAATTACAGTAGCTTTAAGCGGGTTGGAGACACTGTCTCTGCCTCCTAAAGCAGTTTCTTCCAGACTACCGGGAGCTCGACCCTCCAGAAAGCATCCAAGTCCATCACTACACAGAACAGATGAGGAAAGACTGTCAGCTAATACTATTGCCACGTTAACAGCCTTTCTGAAAAGAAACAACTAGTTTCCCTCCTATCAAATTCTACTTGTTAGTGGAGGAAAAGAAGAACCAAGGATTGTGTTTAAAGCATAAGATCACATGGAGGCACTTTTTAAGGGTTTGGTTTAGTTCGCCGAGTTTTTTCGAACCACAGAAGTGGGGGCACCTCCCGAAGGACTAGACACTGAATCCTGCACACTGAGTTTCCCACTCCCCCCTGTCCCACTCCCGCAGAAGGCAGCTGAGCCGCGGCCGGCGGTCCCCGAGCCGCGCTCTCCCAGCCGGGGCTGAGCGCACCCGCCGCCGCCGCGCCGGGAGACACGAGGGAAGCAGAGTTTCCCCGTCATATCTGAGGGGGAAGTTAGTTACCTCCGGGCTCCTCACGGCAGCCTTTGCAGGAACATAGCCCCATGGCAGGTGGCAGCGTCCCTCGTGGCCCCGGCCAGCCCGCTCCCTGCCAGGCGGGGCCGCCTCCAGCATCCCTGGCGGCGCGGAGGGCAGCCGGGCAAGGGCTCCCGAGAGGCTACGCAGGGGCAGCGGCAGGTTGGTGCCCTGGAGCTCCCCGCCTTTGTCGCCCGTATTTCCAGCCGGCCTCGAGGCAGAACTCAGCGCTTCACGGCTCTCTGCCCCTTAAACCGCACTGGCTTATTAATTATAGTCGCCCCTTTGAAGGGGTGAGAGCCACCGGAGCCTGCCTCATGGGAAGGGCTCTCAGATGGCCAGAGGGCAACAGACACCAAACGCAAACCTTCAGTGTGCATAAAAAGATACCAGAAAGACTATTTCACCTCTTGCAAAATTCTCTCAGGACAGGACAGGGTCATGTGGTATCCCCCCCCACACCACACACTCCCACAAGAGTAAACACTTCACCATATATCTGAGTCTCCACAGAGATACTGAGTGTCACAGGGACCTTGCATTCTTGCAAAGGTCAGCACTGCTCTAGCAATATTCAGAAGGCTTGTTTACACACTCACTTTTAATTGCATTAACCTAACTAAATCGCCGGCCACAAAGACAAGATAAGAGTTTTGTTTTGGGGTAAGGAAAGAACAACATCCCGGGAACAGGTTTGCTGGTTCTCTGATCGCTCCGTGCTTGTTTCCTAGACCCTGCAGCACCTCACTTAACCCAGCAGGGACCCTGCTTATTGAAGCCCCACTGCCCAGGTACAGCAATGCCCTAAGCACCGCAGCACAGCCGCAGTTTATTTTATACACCAACTCACAGGCAAACTGGCTGCCTTTGCAAAGCTTGGATCAAGTGTTAAGAGTTAGATGTCACAAGTGAGTGAATAATATTTTCCAGGCTGGACACTGCTGAAGAATGAGACACACACTCTTTGGTAGGAGTGTGCAGTGCACAAAAATTATAGTTTGGGTGGGAGGGGAGAAAGCTACCCAAATACAGGTTTGGGGGTGGGGGAGGTAACAAGAAGCTACGTCTTTCAATACAGTTAAAATACCAGAAACAGCCTGAACCCAAGACCTGATGACAATCTGCAGCTCCTGCTCCCGGTACATATCCCAGCCTCTTGAGATTGAACTGTAGTACTTCAGAAAGAACTTCCAGGAGAGAAGATGAATAATCTAAAGGGTAGATGTCTACCAGGTCTCCCATCATTAAAAAAAAAAATAAAGAAAGACTACAATAATGTTCTACAGAGAGGTCCTCCTGCAGAGTATTCAGCTGTTAACTGCACACTTGAGCAATCCCAGAGTATGAGCATTCATTAGTTAGCACAAAAAACCCAAAACAAAACCAAATCCCACACAGGATAGAAGATGGACAGGGCAGGAAAACTTTCCCACCACCACTGAACATACTAGAGGAAATTCAAGATATTCCCGCAAGAGAACTGAAGGAAATCCAGTATTCTGGCTTTGCTGGTACTAACTTGTTCCTCTTGGACAGATGTGTGAGAATTCATCTCAGTTGTTTTGTCGAGCCTCAGTGCCAATAGCTGACAGCTGCTTGGAAATCCATCTCTTGTGCAAAGCGCTCCCTTGCCCTTGTAAAGCAGCAGATATTTCCCTTTCTTCTTGGCTAGAGGGCGATTTGATCTCAGGAAAGAGGCACGTAAACCACCTGCTGGAGGGGCTGGACAATCTCTTGGCAACACTCCTGCATTTCATTTTAAAGCAAACTCCAGGCAGCCCCCAGCAGGGGTAAGTTTTCCAAGTTCTGGAAAAGCCAAAGTGTTTACTAATGGCACTGTTAGATCACTGGTAGATAAAATGGATGGAGGAAGCACCCTCCTCTCCAGCTGTTCCAGCCTGGCAGCCAAGTCAGTTCCATGGGGAAAGGTACTAGATACTGTATGTCAGAGACCCACCCCCTAGACTACCTAGAAGTTACTGAAATTTGAGTATTTAAGAAGTTTTAGGACTATGACATACATCACTTCACATGGACAGATAGAGGCTGATAAGGGGTTAGGCACACATGCTTGTTTTAGACAATCTGACAGCTTCAACAATGCATTTCAATAATTTTTTTTGTTTCTATTACTGAAACATTACAATTTTAAACTCTCCTTATTTTCATAAAATATTTGGAAAACTGACAAAAAGTTTGTTTTACCTTTTGATTATGTGACATTACCTTAAGGAATTAAATGGTCCCAGATGAAAATAGCTGAGAGTCATTTTCTGCAATAAACATCACCATGTATTTAAAAGAACAATCTTCAGGTGCATTCATTGCAAGAGGAAGGCAGAGCCTCTGATATTTTTACCATGTGGACATAGTGTGACATTACCCAAAAGCAGCGCTGTACAAAATGGAGCTAAAGAACACTTACTCCTTCCCTCACTTTTGCTCTGGATGGCAAAAATTACAGTGCAGGTCAGCAATAAAATAAGCCAATATTGACATCTTTCAGAAAGCCATCCAAAGCTTGCATATAAAAGAATCATCCATGCTTTGAATTTCACGGCAAAATACAAATTTCATCCAAAACAAAGCAGTTCTTCAACACTAGCTTATTAAAAAAAGATTAGTTTGAGAAAAATCTCCAATGTATTGGTGACTTTGATATATATTTGTGTCAGTCTTCAGTGTTAAAAAATGTGAAAAAAATACACCCAGAAAACACAAAACCCTTGGGGGAAAATCATAGCTAAAGAGTTGTTCATTGAAAATTCAACCAAAGAAGTGTGAGTGAAAATGTGATTAAATAAAGAGCCCTAATCTCTAGTAAACTAAAATACTATGACCACTACCACCTGTTTTATAATCTGAAAAATCCACATAAATAATATAAACCAGGACATTCATGCCCTACATACCTTCAATGCACTTCGCAGATCATTTGTCATTTTAACTTCAGAAGGCACTCATTAAGTTTCCTGCAATTTAAGCCAATACGTGTCTGTTGTCAAACAAACTGCCAGTCCAAATCCTGCCAGACAGAACAAGTTAGCAGGGGATCAGGCCAGCAGAGTACATGCACACAAACCAGATACCTTTTTTTTTTTTGTGAGGGGGAGAGGAGTGGTACAGTCAAGATTAAAACAAAACAAAAACATTTTGAGATAACTGAGCAACATTTGGGAGATGCAGAAGTCAGATGTCTAGATCTGTCATCCCATGGGAAATTCAAGATTCTTTAATGTCTAAACCACACTTAGTTTCTCTTTTGAATGCAGTCAGGCCCAGGCAGATCATCTCAGCAGTCAGGTAATGAAGGCAAGACTGCAGAACTGCCACTCAAGTATTTTGCCTAAATAAAGGCAACCCTAGAAACTCTCATCATAGACCCTAACATGTTGATTGATTGCTACAGGTACAAGGTCTGGCACAACCTGAAGGGTTTGAAGGCTCAGCACAAGATTAATATATTAAAGATAGCCAAACCTGTCTGGGTCAAATAAAATGGAGATTTTATACATAATTTTTAATATTATATAAAATGCATTTATATTTACACACAGCAAAAATTTCAAGTAGGTATTAGCCTATTTGTGCAATAAGAAAGGTGGATATGCTTGCACTTTTCCAGCAACAAAACCGACTTACTCTGCAATATGATTCTTTTGAGACTCATTTCTGTTAATACACATAAGTCAGTCCATATAGCAGGAACTGTTCAAGGTGGGATTGCTGTAATTCTTAACAATTTGACCTTTTAGACCTATAGTTAACCACACATGTCTTCTCTTTAACCAGCACACACCAGCTTTAGACTAGGGTTTACAAAATCAGGAGCCCAGAGTTCAATGTCTAAATTTGGATTTCAAATACTAAACTGTTAGGCTGATCTTTCAAAAACTCCAAGTACTTAACAGATCCCTGTAAAACGAGCTGGTGCAGACTGAGTGTTCTAAGATTCTTTGAATAAATCATCTATTTTGCACATTTTTTTTTTTTCTCCAGCCATAGCTCTCAGCTTCACCCTCTGAAATTCTTGATTTAAAGTTTACATTCCCTCCCATTTCTTAAGAAATGCAGTAGTGTACTGGCTGCCACTGAAAAGGAAAGCCAGCTGCTAAACACTGCTGTGTGAATAATGAACTTTCAAATTTCTGGACAATGCTAAATATCTGGAAGCCAGAGGTAAAGATTTCAGTTTTAGTTAAGCCAACCACTTATATTCTGGGAGGAAAAAAACTCCAGCCAAGTAAATTTTAAAAAATTGCAGGATGGCAGAGGAATATGTTATTCTAGTTCAATGATTCATTCCAGACATGACAGAGTACTAGTTGCTGAAGGTATTTATTAATCATTCCTTTACTAGGAGACAAATGGTTTTTGTCAAGTATGTTAGAGTTGCATCTCTAGAACTGGGCAAGCATTCATTTTGGAAGCTTTTTTTAGACACAAGGCAAGGATTACACAGCTTTGGGTTTTTTTCCCACCATTCCCTCCTCCCCAAAAGGCACAAAATTGTCTGAAGAACACAAATGTTAACACCACCTTGCATCACAGCTATTAAACAGGTGAACTGGGCTTCATAGAGAATGGACCTAAGCCAGCCAGTATGAAATGTGCACTTGTGAAAAGGTCACAATTTATACTAATAACCATGGTCAAAATTCAGAAGAATGTGTTAGAATTTTCAAGCTTGGCCAATAAAAGCTTGTTTTGTTTGAACTGTAAAATGATTTACACTATTGACCTTCTCCATATCCATCAAATAACCTGTAAGTCAGGGCAAATTATAGACTTTCTCTTCAAAAGTTAGAGCCTTTGTAAAGTGAAAAGTTTACTTCTTAAGTGAAGTCAGATTCAGCATGCATTATCCCCATGATTTCCAAAATACATGGTGAAGCAAGAAGAAGTGGCTTGCCAGGCCACAGTGGGAACACCCTATGACTCTCCACAGACTTCCCAATAGCCATTGGACTCACAAGAAAGAAAAGACTATTCTGGCAGTGTAATAACAGAGGTAGAAGAGTATATTACAACCAGTCTTAGTTCATCTATCTCTAAATACTCTAACTCCCTTAAAGACCTACCACATTTCTGGTAAGCACCTGAAACTACAAAGTGAATTCTCTAGCCTAGTATTTATTAATAAAGTGACATGCTACCTCCCCTAAGGCTTTTTTCCTGTGAGAGCAGAGAAACGTAAACCATCCTCACCCTTTCAAACCCCAGTCTTCATCATCCCCTGCCCTCCAGAAACACACTTCTAGTATGTCTAATATAAACTGCAAAGGAAATGTTTTTGAAAACTCCAGTTCTCTGGGCTTCTAGGACCCTGAAAAATAACCTGCTGAGAGAAGAATTAGACCTTCATCTTTTAAAGGAACAGTTTATACTTCATCTATTCTTCACAGAAGACATTAGCACAGAAAACACGAGTTCAATGTAGATGTATCACCAGACTGTATGAGAGGTAGGTACAGCATGAAAGTACACTTTTTGTATTCACAGGCTGACTTGCCTCAAGTGATATAAAATGCATTCCCGTTAACCAGGTTAGGCTAAGTTTATAATGGAGCACAGCTCTGCTAAGAAAAGGCTCACGGGCTTATAAAAGAAAAAAAGAAGGCATTAAAAGTCTCCTGTTCTGTCAGGAATAACATTTCAAAACATCTGGCCTTGTCCTATTAAAGAATTTCTAGTCCAGAAAGAGTCAAAAGATACCAAATTTATAAAAAGTTCTTCTGATTTGACTAAGTCCATTGCTTTCTCTTCTCCCTCCAATCACTGTAGTTCCAAGAGAAATTCAGTCTTTCCATCTGACACTCCTATGACAATAAGTTTCACTGGCATTTGGACATTTTTTCATATTAACAGCCATATTTTAGGAGATTCACAGGTGTCCACCTTCTTTGCTTTTCCCTTCAAATAATGACTGCAGCCTAAAGCACTTGTGAAGTGCAAAAATGAATTCCATGAATTCTGATGAACGCGAAAAATTGAAGAATTTTAGGTGCAAGCATGAACAAATGAAGAAAGCTTGGTTGGAAATTCCAACACCACTTTAGCCACACTGCGCTAGAGAGTATATCCCCAGGTTTTCACTTTGCAGGCATTAGCAAGCTCCTGGGGCTCTGGCACTGAAGTACTGAGGGAACATGAAAAAAATCCCTGAATAGTCAAGCCTTACACATGGACAAAGTCCCTTTCTAATCAATCTTTTACAACTGGTTGTGGCAAAGCTGGCATCCTACTGTTCCATTTTTGTCAGTAGAAGGGCAGTGTTGACTGGAGTGCTAGCACAGATCTCAGTGCCGTGCTTAGATTTCTCTCAGCAGCAGGTGGGCACACTGGCTGACATCAGCAATTCCTACCTGGCACTGCCACGGACCCACAGCTTCTCTTGTACAGTTCACACCAGCTTAGAGCCCAAAGAGGAAGATCAGCTAAGCACACAGATTATAAGAAGCAGTTTTACTGCAAGTACCTGAAGGCATCTTGCTGCCCACAGCACTTTAAACTGCTGCAAAAGGAACCCTTTCCTAACAGATCCCAGTGTACACAGAGAGCAGACAGCCTACTATTAATGTGTGCAAGCTTTTGCACTTACTAACTTCAAACAATCCTTGCTTCTAGAAGAGAGGGGAGAATCTGCTTTGGCTCACAGAGAGACAACTCTTCACTGACTGCAGAACTTAAAGTTAATGACAAAAAGGCTTGATAAAAAATATCTGGACTCTTATAGCCTAAGATGTCTTGCTGAAGGTGATTAAGAAATAACTCCTTATGTGTACCTTAATATTTTCATTGTAGTTACCAAGACCAAAGCAGAACCCTGTGCTGATGCTGACACTAAAAGTGAAGGCAAAACTGTGCGTTCCAAGAGGAAACAGCTGTAACCTCAAAGCACTACTAAGGGAGAACACTGAATTTCTTCTCACTGGTTCTCCCCAATCCTTATGTATCCCCTTCAGTAAGATAGTCACCCTACAGGTCCACAGCCATAATTATGACACCTTCCACAGACCTCCACCAGCTTCAGAACTGGGGCTAAGGTGATAATATCTCTCTTACCAAGCATGATCACAAGCACAGTATTTCCATTTGTACTAACTTCCTCTATTCTCTGCTGCAATGTCTTTGGGTCACAGAGCTAACTAAAGGTAGGACGTCTACTTTCATGTTCATATGTTAGCAACACATGACACTTATGATCTGTGTCCAAGACCTATAAAGGACACAGGGACAGAAGCAGGTTGCTGAAGCCTGGTCTGTCCACTTAAAGTGGACCAAATGAAATTTAATCTGGAAAATATCTTTTGCTGAACCCTTCCAGAAGGCATCATTTTGACTCTCTGATTCATATACAAACCACATGCTGTAAAAGCAGAGCCTTTATGGCCTCTGTGGAACAGAAGGATTCTCACACAATAGAGATCTTTGCAGACACTTCTCTTTGTGTTAATAAAAGTAATCTTTCTCCTCATTACACTATTATGCCAGTACAGGCTGTCTTTTGACAAAATTATACTGGGACAGAATTACTAATGTAGACAAGGCTCTTCACCTCTCAAGTCAGCAGTTGCCAGAGTGCTTATAAATCTTCATAGTAAAATACACAATCCAAAATTGAGGGAAGCACCACATTTTGCACAATTATCCTTCAATGCAAATAATACATGGTCAGTTGTAACAGTCTTTCCCTATTGTCTTACACACACTCCCTTTTAACACTGTGTACTTTCGATTTCACAGCTCTTTTCTTCATTATCTCAAATTCCTCCTGCGCTTTCCCCCAAGTTTTCATGACTGTCTGACATTTGGTGATCAAAAACAAATCCCAGAACTAGTAACAGTGCTTTACGTGTCCAGGATGATACATAGCATCTTGGACACCACATGGAAACATGGGTATCAGCATCTTAAGTGGACTTCACTTAGATGAGCAATGGGCTCTGGCTGAGATTCAAAGGCAGGCTTTGAAAGAATGTGTCTTTACAGGCCTGTGCACCTGCTAGAACAGAGACAGAAGACACAAACTTCAAGAAAGTAAACATTTAGAGTCTGTCAAAAGAAAAAGCTCTATAATGACGGACGACCTGAACTTTGGCTTCCTAATGGAAGAAATCACATTCATTTCAATTAGAGTGCTTGAAAAAAGTTAAGAATATTAATCTCATCAGAATGTACCATACTATACAGACCATAGTCCTGACCCCAGCTGCCTCACTGGCTTTAGAGAACAGTACCTTGAGCAGAGCCCCTGTGATGAGTACTGTAGAGACACTGTGAAGCTTATAATGAAATTTAGGGAATAAAGTTGTCGTAATGCTATTAAATTCAACATAGATTAGCCACACTGCCATAAGTGTACTCAGCAGTCATGCACTCCCCATAGTGAAACTAAACCTGGATGACTAGCACTGGGAGTTAAATCCATTCCCAGTAAAAAACAAACACCCCCCCTGCCAAAAAAAACCCCAAACCAAACAAACAACAAAAAACCCCAAAAAACCACCAAACAAACAAACAAAAAAAAAACAACCACAAAAAAACCCCAAAAAACCCCGAGTGTTCTTAAGCTGGGTGTAGGACTTAAGTGTTACACCACAGGCAATGCATCTTTGTCATATTTCCTCCTTCCTACGAAGTTCAAAAAGCCCAGTGTGAGCTGGTTCTCACTGACAGCACACTAATTATCCCTAAAGTCTTTCAGATAAATACAAAGGGGGTTTTGCCTGTGAACCATCCCTCACAGGTGTTTGGCAGCAGGTCAGCTGCCACTTCAAACTGGCACTAGTACATTCATAAACACTCCAGATAGCAGTTTCTCAATTATATTCTCTTTTGGATCCTGGACCAGCACATTTTCAGATGCACCTCCCTTTCCCCCACACACTTTTCGTGGGCCTTGTAAAAAGGACATGTGTTTTAGTTGTCTTACCTTTGCTTCCCAGAATGACTTCCACATGGTATTTCCAAGTCAGTGTATTCTACTGAGCAGTTAAGGTACCGTGCTAACAGGTACCTCAAAAGCGTGAGTGGTGCTGCCTTACAGGATTGTCAGTATCACAGAACAGAATCATCAGGGTTAGAAAAGGCCTCCAAGATCGAGTCCAGCCTTTGACTGAACATCACCATGTCAACTAAACCACAGAATTAAGTGCCATATCCAGTCTTTTTTTGAACACTTCCAGGGACAGCGACTTCACTACCTCCCTGGGCAGCCTGTTCCAACGCTTGACAACCCTTTTAGTGAAGAAATCCTTCCTAATGTCTGCCCTGAACCTCCCCTGGCACAGCTTGAGGCCTTTTCATCTTGTCTTTATTTCACTACTGCTAGAATTTGGTGTGTGCTGTGACATCACCATACATAATGTATCTTTATTGCATCATGCTAACCTAGTGGAGTACTTTATTGGCCTCAGGGACCCCAGATATTGCATGAAGCTTGTGGAGAATTCACCCATTGTTATTGCAAATGGGAACACAGCTGTTTCTGGGGCTGAACAAAACTTAACCCATAACTGCAGCAACAGATCGCACAAGCTGCAAAACGTCACTGACGACCTGATTTCTGACAAACTTGCAAGAAATATAGTGATGGTACTACATAACTGATCACGTTGACAGTTTGATAAGCATATCTCTATGTAACAAAGCTGTACTTGCACCAGAATACTTAAAAAAAAACAACAAAAACAAACCCCTCTACTAACTACACATGCCTTAGGACTTTATATATATCCTTAAGGCAGAATATTCAACAGCAGAACTTGCTCTGGAAGGTCTCAGCAGGAAGTATTCAAAATCTTACCTAATTTGCACTGAAAAAATCAACCTGAAAGGATCAAATGATTCTTTGTACATTTCAGCTACAATGTGCCATCATGCTACAAAGCCATATTTCTATACCCAAAGGGCAACCTATATAAAATGCTGTATTTGTCTCTCAGGTATACAATGGGTTAAGGAAGACTGCTCAAAACCAGTCAGAGGTTGCATTTTAATGATCTGCACTAGCAGAAAGCCCTATTCATGAAACTTCTTAAGTCTGATGCTCGTTTCACAGCAGGCCTTATGCTATAGCAATTGAAGTTTTAAAAACCTTCATTCTTGTTGAAAGCCAGCATGTGCACTAAAGACAGCTAGGTGCTACTGATCAGGGATCAAATGCAGAACTTCTCCTGGAATACAAATCCCAGGACAGCAGAACACATGTATGCTGCCGCAGCCCATTTCCAGTCCTACTTTCAACTGCCCAGGGCCTCAGAGCACTGAGGGATGGAGACAGTACAACTTGAAGTAGATCAAACACTTCTAATAAAACAAAGGCAGGATCTTGTTTATTTCATGGAGCAGGATCATTACCTGCCAAATGCAAACATAAGCCTTGGGCATTGCATATGCTAGGGGAAAAAAGAAAACAACGCAAAAAGCAATTTACAGGCTGCAGGTGCCTCCTGATGCTCTTCAAGATGTTTTAAACCGATAACGTAAGGTAAGCCAAAACATTCTTAACTATCAGGGAGCCTCACAGCCCTCAGGGGAAAAGAGCAGCCCAATAACCTTTCTGCACAAAACTCTGGACACAGTCCAAAGACCTTCACCTGCATTGAGTCATCACCTTAAGTAGGCAGAAGTGGATTGGTCAAGCTGTAGGGATACAGCATTGGACTGAACACAACACTGCTGAAATCAGTAAGGTTACATGAATTGAGAGCAAAGTTCGGTCCTTTTTTTTCACGTTATCTTTTCATGAGAATTCAGTGACATGGTACAGTCAAGCATTCAGGGAAAGCGCAGATCAGGAAATCAGTGAGCAGAGAAGCCTTGCCTACAGAAGATTTGAGCTGCTATTGTCTATCTGCATGAGGGAAATGAGGGCCTACATTAACTTACTCAAGTTTGTCAACTTGAATCCATTTGTAAAACAAGCCTAGAAATACTAGCAGCTGATTGATACTTCTATTGACACCAAAGGAAGTTATCAAGGTCTGGACAGTCCATGAAAGCTATTTTTTCAGTTCAATAAAAGCATCTCAGTAGAATTAGGAAGGGAGTAATCCCAAGGAAGGGAATTAGTACCTTTTGGCAAATGCCAATTCATTAAAATTGCAAAATTTTGAAGAGACATATTTTGAAAAATAAGTTTGGCAGGCGCAGAACGGGAGACAAGGAAAACAGTCAGACAGATGCCACTAAATAGCCCATAAGTGCTGGGTCAGTATGCTAGCCTGAAACAGCAGAGACCTGCGTCCAAGTGGCTTCCCCACACAGTCATTACTGTATGTGTCTATACAGAACACGTTCTGCTCTTATATAACAATTTTAAGACCAAAACAAGATTTAAATAGGTAAACAATTTGAACTTTAATGTTTTCAAAGACTGTTGATTTTGGCATCTGAGACAGCAGCTGTATATTGTGAATACATGGAGTGTGTTCAATACAGACTATTATAGAATCACAGAATATTCTGAGTTTGAAGGGACCCACAAGGATCATTGAGTCCAACTCTTAAATAAATGACCCATAGGGGCATCAAGCCCACAACCTTGGCATCATTAGCACCATGCTCTAACCAACTGAGCGAATGTGCAGAAATGTATTCAATACTGTATTCTGCCTATAGAGCAGAGTATTGGCTTCACAGGCTGGGCCGAAACATTTTTAGGGAACTCTCGCTTGCTGATTTGCTTTGAGGAGACACGAATGAACAAAATAGAGCAGCTAGTTTCCTCTGGGAGGATGAACTCACGCTCCAGTGATTCAAGACATGTGCCATCACCGACAGCAAGAATCCAAGCAGAAGCTGGAAAGAACCAGCACCATCTAGTGCTCAGGAGAGACGGAGCAAGCAGAACAGGGAGAAGAACGCACCAACAATTTTCAGGCACAGAAGTTCAGGATACACACTTTCAAGGAGACTCAAAAAATAAATAAATGGGAAAAAAAAAAAAAAATCTATCTCATGTTCCAAAAGACAGTTATGTTTTTTAGGGTCATACAAGTAACTGCATGGTCTCAGGTATGCTCCAGATATCTAGAAGTAGTAAACACAGATCTGAAAGGGCCCTCCACTGCAAAACCAAGACCACCAATCTTCTTGTCCAGGTCAATGCAATGCCATGGACGTGGTAACATTCACAGGTCTCTCCTGCTAAGTGCTTCCAAAGTGCACTGCTGTAACTACAATGTCTTAAACTTTCTAGCAGGATCCAAAATTACTTTATTTTGCTGCCATTTCCATAGTCAGTATGGTGAGTGCCAAATCACAGAAATCTAAATATACCTCTCAAATATCAACATCATCACATATTCAGATATGCACAGTCAGTTTTCAGCTGTAGGCTTCAGGAGAAAACTTTAATTACCAATGGCAAACTCGGTATCCTGCTGTTAATTAGAATTGCAATTTGCATTGAATAATAGAGCACATGGAATGATTTTCAATGTATGAATTTCTAATTTCTCCTCCAGGTATTTTAATTATACACCATCTCCACAGGAACCGAGATAAAAAGGCCACAAAAATAGCTTAATTGGTGTCGATCACCTGGGATGCAGAAGTGTACCACAGAGCAGACTGCTTTGTAGGCATCATTCCACCTACTGGCACAAGACAAACAAGCTGCCACTCCAACTTCTCTGTCAGATACTGTCAACAACACAAATGGACCCCTACAGAACAAGTAAACAACAATTACTGTCCCTGTAAGAATTAGGATTCCTACCTTCTGATCCTGCCTTTCTTGATTTTCCTTCTTGTTATATATAGCACAACCAAGGCAGTGAAATAGCTTTTACATAAACCCTGCACAAATTTTCTGCATGAGGCATTTTATTTTGCCCCAGCCTAACTTCTGGCATAATGCAACCACTACTCCATCTTTAAAGGATTCAGTATTCAATGCAAGTCCCTTTTGTAAGGGCAAGTTGCCTATATTGAACTAAGCCTTCATAATTAACTGAAAGAGCACACCATAGAGAACTGACTTCTAAAGTTTTGAAAATAACCTTTGACATGCAAATCAAGTACAGGCAGTGATCCTTGTTCTTGTTAAGTCTGCAAAAAGACCAAGGTAACAATTATGAAGAGGACTGAACTGCCTCACTAAAGAGAGGGCTGGTGCTAACTCAACTGGAGCACAAAAAGCAACCTGAAGGTGCAGTTTTCGTCACCTCAACTAGATTGACCTGAAGTCCAACTGATTTGAGAACTTTTCTTCAGTCACAAGAGCTGAAATGAAAGGTATGATTAGACATAAGGAAACAAGATCAAAGCCTTCAGCAGCTGTTTCCAACGAAAAAATTAAACTCAAAACTGCACTACTACTATCACAGAAAGTCTCAGCTAAGAGCTGTCACTGTTCACCTTGGCAGAAAGCACTGTGGCAAGAAACAGGAACTAGCTATCATCAGTGATAAGGAGACACCAAGATGGGTACCACAAGTACCTCCAACTTCTGAACCTTTTCACCACTCTCTTACTAGATTCTAGAAACCTTACTATATCAGGGAATTCTCTGTCTGCAGAGGAACTTGAGCATCTCATTGTGCTGCAAAGACTGGGGAACAAAATGAGGCAGACCACTTGCCACAAGACATTGAAACATCGTTTTCCTAAAAGGTGAGACTTCAGGAGCACTTAAGTCATCAACATTCCTTAAGACATTCTCAGAGCTTAATCCCTGTGGCTTCTTACAAGCTGCATTACACCACTCCAAAATGCACTGTAACCCCAGGCCAACACTAAGTTGTTCGGTTGCCCCTAGCAACAGCAGATGCTGTTTCTGTTGCCAGATGCAGACTCCTCTCCCAAGCAACATAGATCATTTCCATCCATAAATACCAGCTGCTGTGGAATTATTACCCCAAATGGTATAACCTTTGCACCTGACCTCATACTACCCTCGTAACTCTACAAAAACATCCCCCACCACCTGCTAATGCGCACTGGAATATGAGAGCAACTTGCACCCACAGCTTACCCCATCATTCCACTTTGGACTTCTAGCTATGATGAAGGGAAGCATGAATATGGATTAAAAAGGGTCCAGAAATTTACAGTTTCCCCGAAAAGGAATACAGAGAATATATTTCAGGAAGTGCTGTCATCACATCTAACACTGGTTTGACCGCAGAACTGTTCTGCAGTCTCTCATGTCCCTAGTTAACCCTTCTCCCAGCTGCCCTATACAGCTTAGAAATGAACTTGATGAAACATGAATAATACACAATGCCCATCATTAGTTCTTGTTACTCAGCAGAAAATCAATACATGCTCTGTTACAGCACAGGACATGCTGTTACTCTAGTCCCTGCACTCTGAGGGAACAGCTCCCACAGTCCAACTTAACTCAGCCTGCAGCAGAGGAAAGGTGGCAAGATCTCAGCAACAGTTCCAGGACAAGGACGCTGAATGCCTTAGCTATTAATCACAAAATAGGGTTTTGGAGATAACTGGTACCATAGACTTTCAAATTCTTTGGACATTTCTCAGATCTCAGCCTCTTCTCTTTGCCAGATAAGCTGGTATCAGCCATAGGTACATTTTAGGAATGCTACACTCCATTCTTGATTTTGTTAGTTAAAGCTCTGATATTTACTAGCACAGTGAAATCCTATATATATACTTACAGCTATTGAATGTACCCGTATTCACAAAATCTCCAACTTAGCTAAGACAACTTAAAAGAAATCTTATCATCCCTATAGAAACTGTAGAGTCTTAGCTTATAGTGGGATAAAGGAAACACAATTAGGCAGAAATGTGATCATGGCCATACAACCAACATAGGGAAAGATGGGCAGTGATGGAAAATAAAGATCTGGGTCCTGCAAGATCATTTGTGCTCCCCTTCCTATCTGGCATCTGTTTCAGGGCTGTTCACTATGTGGGTGTTCTGCAGGCTGGCAACCATGCAGAACACGGTCATTTCAGAACACATGCAGGAAAATAAAAGGCATTTATGCCAAAACCAGCACAGAATAAATGTACTGTGAACAAAATGGGGAACTCTTCAGGCCACATTCTCCAGTGACGTCTGTGTCAATCACATTCTGTATCGACTGACTATTTATAGTGTTTTTCAATACTTACTATCCATGTAGCAATTAAGTTCGCTACAAACAGGAATGGATTTCTGCATAAATTAGGGAAAACATCTTCATCTTGCAGACAAGTCAGTGGTACACTAAGATTGAATCATTTTTCCAGGGAACACAGAAAAGTGCAACGTCAAAACCCCAGGGTGAACACAAATATCCTGGGATATACAACCATGCTGAACAGTGTCACTTTTTTCCACCCTTCTCAATAGCCCCTTTCATCTGGCCACATGGCCCTGCTTTACCAACTCACCTGAAGCAACAGCTACCTGCAGTTTAGGACAATTCTTTTGCAAGCTACAGTAACATAACCTGACAGGTTATACAAGTATTGCAGAATTACTATTTTCCCATCTGGAATCAGAAGAAACTCAAACCTGCAAGAAACTCAATCAAGCCAGTCTGTGGCTCAGTTAATTATTTCAGATCACTGCCAGAACACATGGGATCATTCACAATCACAACAACCCAAGTGCTTTCACATTGCAGGTCCACAGTCTTTCTACAACAGTATGGGGCACAATCTTTGGAAAATGGTGCAGATGTATCACCTTCAGACCAACAATGAATGCCACTTCCTTGGAGATCCTCCATGCAAGCAACACCAAGGGCCCAATGCCCTGCTGTTTGTGGGGCTCTGCCTATGAGGGCATGGTGCAGTATAAGACAAAAAAAAAAAAAAAGGCATTAACAGATAGTGCACAGTGATAAGGAAGAGAAAAAAAATAAATCTTCTCCCCAAGCAGCTCTCTGTGTGTCAAACAGAATTCCGTGACTAAGTTATTGCAAAACATTGCCTCATGGTGTAGTTGAAAACCTTACAGCACTGCCTGTCCTTGCTCTGCCTGATACTGTGTCAAGAGGGGTGTGCAAAAAAGGCATTTTAAGCCAGACTAACTGGGTGGTAAGAAAAAGATCCCAAAGAGTAAGGACACACCTGACTCCACAGCAATAACATTCAAATACAAGGGCAAGTGTTTGTTTAAAAAAAAAAATCCATTAAAAAGCAAGAGGCAGCCTAACGCAATTAATTTTATCTACCCTACTGACAGCACCAATGCTGTGAGGGGAGACAATGCTAAGCAGCACAGACAGGTAGTCTATGCAGGACAAGCTGGCAGTGAAGTGAAGCATGACTGAGTCAGTGCACTCACAGAATTTCTAGTACAGTCACATTTGTCTCCCTTTTTGTTTCTAGGAACTAGGTCTTCAGGTACTGGGAGATAAATGAACTGGCTTAGTCCTTTCACAGCTCTCATTCTTCTGCTGTAACGCTGTAGCAGTGCAACAGGTTTTTTTTCCTCTGTAGATCCTGCCACCTGAAACTACTCCAACACAGACTGCATTCAACTCCCAAGCACAGGGATGATCCTCTCCCAAATACAATCAGAACTAAATCAACTGAGTTCAATTGCTCCTATGCTGCAATAGGGAACTTAATTCTAAATCTACCCTGGAGATACCAACTCTGTCCACAGCAAACATTTATATGGGAGCTAAAATGACTGCAAAACTTTTCCATGAATACTACAGTGACAGACCATTAGGTCTTCTACCTAAAAAAATGTCAACCTCTCTTCCATGCTAGGTCATCTATTTTCTTAAACATTTCATCCAAAAGGGAAATGTTTTGAAGCTTTTTGTCTGCCCTCCCACCTGCTTCCCAAAATAGCTAGTATCCACGAAAGAAATTGCATCCAGGTACTGCATGTCCCTTTTCCATAAATTCTGTGCTGTGTTCTGTGCCTGTTTCTCCCATAACAATCAGAAGAATGCATCAGTTTGAGAGACCACACAACACTCCAAGCAAAGATCCCTCTCCAAACAGAAAAGTCAAGGAGCATGATGCATCTCACCTACTATAAAATGAAAATGAGGTACCACAGCATGGCTTATATCCAAAACAAAGACCAAACTTGACCAGTAGTCAAGTCCCAGTTCTCAGTCTCACTAGATAATCTGGCCAGTGTATCAGAACACTCAGGAGTGATCAGTACAACTCAATTATCATTGACGACAACTGATGGCAATGAGGTGATGTTACATTGAAAGCACAAAGAAATGCTGGCATACCTGGGGTAATTTCAAAGAGATGTTTCCCTGGTTCATCAGGATTAGGTGGCAGCTCGTTCACCTGGCTGCCTTGCAGTAGTATCAAACCCTGTAATGGACACAAACATTAGTGAAAAGGGAAAGGCCATTAAAAGGGCAAGAAAAAGATGATAAAATCTATAACAAATTCAAGTCCCGCTCATCTACTGAGCCCAATACTTTCCACAGTTCTGAGCAACGAAAGATTCGAGCTGGTCATGCACCTGCTTCACTCTCACAGTGGACACTGCTGGTTAAAGGCTGTTTCCTCTGGAATAACAATACGCTAAGCATGCAGAAGTGATTCTCCTTGGTTTCCATAACTAATTATCCCTTGCAAAAGTTTCAACTCACATTACATCTACTTTTCCTACACCCTTGAATTTCTGGTTGCAGCATGCATTTGAATAAAATGGCCAATTTTCCAGAGATCCTCAGTACACAGAATTTCCCAGGGAGATACTGGAAGAGAGCAGATAATTCAGATTTGCAAGACAATGGACTACCTTTTAATCCAAAAGACTATAGCTTCCCTAGAAAAAAACCTGAGCCCCTTTACTTCCCAAGTTCAAACACCGCCAGTATTCAGCTTCATTTCCACTTTGAGCCCAAGCATAATTAACACAAGGTACTCCAGCTTGGGAATGCTGCATAGCTGGTGACATAGTATCTTCAAAGTGAACAAAATCCTCTTAACCTATGGAAAAGCTGAAAAAGACATCAGAGGAATCTCTTGTCCAGTAACATGAGTGAAACAAGGATTTAATCACTGATATTTTTGAAATTAGAAGATAAACTGAAGACATTCCAGAGATAACAGGAAAACGCTGGAAAGGCAACTTGACAAAAATGCAGATGCATCTGAAAGTATTCCAAACGGTATTGAAAAGTATTGTATAAAACATCATCTTTAGAATCCAGTGGCCAGAACACATTCTAGAAACTTCTGCTGTTTTCTAAAGTGCAAAATTCAAGCCCACTGCAGATGCATTAAAATCTTTTATCATGCCAAGTCAATACTGAAGGAAGGGTTAATGAATTAGTTGCACAGTGGCTTCTGTTTCCCTGGAAATTGGGGAGGGTGCATGCTCTCTCCTTTTCTGGGAATAGAAATGAGCCCAAAGCTACTTGAAAAACCCACACATATCGACAGAGTCAGTAGGAGCATCAAAACCTCTTTGCAGGTCAGTCCTCCCTTCCCTCTGTCCTCATGGGGGCAAAAAAAAGAAAACACTGAGGAAAAGCAATGGTTGCAAGTCCACTCCCTAACCTTTGGTCTCTGATGGAGTGGGCTGTGCAACTGCAACTGTCACATGGCACACAAATATACACACCTTCAACAGTACTCCATCCACTAAGACAACAGAATAATTCCTCTTCACTCCAGAAAGCCTGTGTGATTCTCCTGCCATTAGATTACAGCTCCACCTTTTCAGCAATATTATTAAAGGAACAGTGTCTACAGTTTCCTCTAAGAATCTGAAAGAACAGGTTTTCATAAAAATAGGCAATGCAACATCCATAAAGAAAAAGATGTTGTTTCATGTTTCTCTTTTGAAACATTATGTCATAAATCACATTTGACTTCATCAGGTAAACAACAAGAATACAACTTTCTTCCAGAGTATGTATAAATAATCAAGTAGATGGAAGATCAATGGGAATTTCAGTGAAACTATTGATTTAGTTTTTACACACAAGCTTAAAGGCCATACTTAATAAATAAAACAAAAAGATTTAAATTAAGCATGAGTGCCTTTAGGGCTGAAGGAAATTAGGGATTAATATCAATAACAACTGGTGAAAATATCTCCATGGCCTGTAACAAAGATCCCCCTACAATAAAGACTCTCCGTTGTCTTCCTAAGCTGCATGGGCATGCCTGTGCCGTTGCCCCTTCATTCTAGAGAATCCCAAGCAACAGATATCTACAAGTCCCAAAAGTACATCTCACCTGTGGGATGCATACAGTCCTCACTGAAGTCAGATGCAAATCCTAATTTGTAACTCCTACAAGAATAATCAGGACATAGTCCTGTATCATCCTATACAAAATGGATTCCCACAGTGATAAATGTGTGGCAACCCTGTGCCCAAGAAGGACCAGAGTTAAAGAAACCCTTTACAATACGACTACCTGAGGCAGTTTCTTCCTCATCACGTTCACTGACACAGCTCAGAAGTGCCCAGCTCTCCCACAAGCCCACATGCACTGCATATGAAGATAAGGTGCCTGGCTTCAAAGTGCAAAATCCAGCTGTTGCTGCCAGCATCCTGAGTAACCAGGTTACAGCATCAAGTTCAAATCTCTCTAGCCTTTACACAGCACACTATCCATAATTATGGACCAAATCCCTGATCAGGAGAGTGCAAGATACAAGATGCAGTCAGCATCCTCATTCATCTACCATATTTATGTCAGGCCCACAGGGGAATATTAGCTTCCATTCTCACTCTACAATGAAATTTATGTGTGATAGTCAAGCAGGCAGCTGCATCAAGCAGTCTAATAATCATCTATAATGAGCGTGTGGATGGTGATGATATTACACAGGCTGACTGTCACTCTGTAATGCCTGTACTGACTCATCAGGGGCCAGCACTACAGAGACATTGTCTGGTTATTCAATTATATTCCCTCTGTTCAATGACTCTGGTTAAAGGCCTGACAGTCAAAACAATGACTACATGAATTATGATGCATAATCTACTACAGCAACTAGGAAAGACCTTAGCTCAAATGCTGCAAGAGAATTTCACAGGCATTTGAAAAACATGAATAAGAAATTCTTCATCTCCTCTGTAAGCTTTAGCCCATAGCACAACACCCACTCCCTCCCCCCCACTAAAGCACGTATTAGAGCCCATTCTCAGCATGTAACAAAACCTACACACTCCACACACACCAGCCAGCTCTAAGCAGCTGGTTCACCTCGCAGCTAACAAAGGATTAGTTGGGAGATAACGAGTCCCAGCTGAGCAAGCAAGGTTAATCACTCCTGCCTCAGTAATCTGCAACTCCAGAGCTCTTCCTGTCAAACTCCAGTCTCACAGATGACCATACTAAGATTTGGAGGTCAGGAGGCCCTAGTGGGTAAGTTAACACCTTCTAACCTTTTCCCAAGCTCTATGACTTGTCTGGTGGTAGAGAAGCCTCCCTGCAACATCTCTTGCCTTTGAACCTCCTTAACTTCTGTAGGGTTTTGGTGAGGATATAACACAACTGAAACAAGCTGTCAGTCTAAGCATCACTGTGATCACACAGAAGTCACAACCATTAAGTCCTACTGTTCTCTAGTCATACCTGGGGTTTAGTTTCCTCTTCATCCTTATAATAGAAGAGCTGATCCCCACGCAGCACAAACCACCGCTGCTGCCAGTTCTTCATAATGCTCCTTTGTTTCTTTAGCCAGCCACACTTCAGCACACGTTCTTGAGGATTTGGAGACGATGGTCTGGAGGGAGGCCCAATCTGTTCACCCATCACCAAACTCCTTGACCGGGCTGAAAAGGCAATTACAGAACAAGTGAAACAAAGAAATAACAGTAAGAACACTCAGAGAGGCTAAGTAACTGTTCCACACTTTCTTCTCAGATATGGACAGGCATGTTCCCTCTTTGAACAGGTACTTGTTTCTCGGGGTGTACAGTCAAGTTCATGACAGTCAAACACAAGACGAAGATCACCTTTTTGGTACTGCTCACTCCAGAGTGTCTAAAGAGACACAATACCTCCGGTAAGGCTCCAGTGCTCATACTACCTTTGTTTGTGGCAAATCATCACTGCCTTCCAGCTCTACGTGGGAATAGTGATATTGCTCTCTCCTAATGGGATATTTGCCCAACGAGGATGTGCAAACGTGTGGTGAGGGGGCACAAAGAGAAGAAGGAGAGAGTATAAAAAAAATATGCTTGCTCCACACACTATCAGTTTGGGGTGATTAGCCAGTGAAACCAGCTGACATAGGAGAGAGAGAAAAACAATTGAAAACTGAGGGAGATTCAAAAAGAGAATTGTTAATCAAAGTAGTGACTGTGATCCACACAAAAGACAGAGATAACATAGCTATCCAGAATTATTAAAGTCACCTCATTCTTCAGGACATTCTGACACTGAAGCAGAAAAACAAAATTAAAAAAATAAAATGAAAAAAATAAAAAGACAAAATAGAGGAAAAAAACCAACATGTAAATCTGAGGAAGGGTTTTAGAAACAGAAAAGAAGTGAGGAAAAGTTTAAGAAATGTAAAAAAAGTCTATCACCCTTTCTTTCCTCCTCTCTTGCAGTGAGAG
Source organism: Cnemophilus loriae (assembly GCA_013397755.1). NCBI lineage: Eukaryota > Metazoa > Chordata > Aves > Passeriformes > Corvidae > Cnemophilus > Cnemophilus loriae. The sequence goes on along the minus strand of VZTF01005101.1, from coordinate 967,503 downwards.
TGCTAAAGCTTGGGGCATTTAGAACTAGTCTGGAGTAGCAGATGATGATATATTACAGGCAGCAAGCCAGTCCTCTAGAATAGATAGGTTTGGTGACCTCATAGGTCTTTTCCACCTCTACTTCCTTTGGATTTATGAAGTACCTTATAATAATAGTTATTAAATATTTCATGCTATTTTTCCTTCATTAGTGCTAACATGATCCTGCTCTATCCCATTTTCTGCATTCAGCTAACTTAAAGAACAATTTATAACTGCCCACTTGGAACAAGGCATGAGTTTCCAGGCCAGTACCAGTAAATCTGCATCACTAATGTCTCACATTAACACTGTGAACTGTTGCAGCTAAAAACCAGGCAAGCTTCTTATTCAGGTATCCCTGATACACTACAGCTAGTTCAAACTATCACAAGAAAGGGCAACCGGCAACCCTCCACCTCTCAGAGTACTGTCTAATTTTGCCTCTTTTGGGTTCAGAAAACTAAAACATGGCCTTGATGTTACCACCTGATTGGTTTCTGCTCCTGGTGTCTCACCACACAGTGATGAAACTGCCAGCATATGCCAAAGAAAGAAAAATAATGTGGATGTGGTGGTGTTTGGGGAATAAAAAGAACACTAAGAAAAAAAATTAAAAATAATCACATTTGCAACATTAAACTTGATCCTATTTCTTCATTTCCATGAAGCAAACTGCAGAATAAGGAGAGGCAGATAAAGGACTTAGGTCAGATCTTTAGAGAGCCTCCTCAGTGTAATCCAGTGAGGGAAATCACATTGCTGTCTGTGATAAAATCTGCTTCCTCATGACCTGGCAGTCAGGTCATCATGTTCTGCTTTATAAAGGACAATAAACCAGCACCTCTATACACTAAACACTTCTGTCAGCAGAGGGCAGATCTGAATGGTAGCACATCCTCCCGCTATCGAAAAGTCTCAGTGACAAAATCTCCACTTGTATAGCTTCATATACTTTCCCCTTTCACTCTGCCTCCTGTAACCAGCCAGAAGGCACTCAGTCTGACCCTAACAAATTCCCAGTTTTATAGACAGAAGATGGCATCACCTTGTTAGTCTTAAATTTCAGACTCAGTGAAAGCCCTGTCTGACAGGCAGGATGGATGCTGGGGTTTTTTTTCCATTTCCCTAAACTGCTAAGGTAAATCCTGCTACGCTCAACAGAACTGTGAATAACAGGTCTTGTCTTGTGGCTCAATCAAGAGAAATTAGGCTTCAAATTATAACTATTTCATGCTGTAAGAAATTAAGTTTTTATTTTGTTTTTAGTTTCACTTCAAAATTTATTTAAAAGTTGAAGTGTTGTAAGAAGTGCTGCTGCAGCATCATAGGCTTTTCAGAATTACTCTTCCCTTAAAATGTATGCCTAAAATACATTGCTGAATTTAATGTGAGCTCATATATAGCATTAGTCCTACATTAGTACAGTTTACCAGCAACTTTTGGATTCTCCTAAGGAACAGAGTACTCTTTTGTTCTGATTATTTTTACATGCCAAAACAATAGTAAAAAAAAAAAAAATCTTAATACAGAGTTCACTTAAAATGAGGCTTTGGTGTATCTAGGCATATTCTCTAAGCTCACTCACTGTAGCCTGAGATCGCTCAGAGAGGTATTTTCATTCCCGTAATAATACCAAGAACCACTTTCTCCCATGCAGCCAAGATCCTCAGGCTTTAGGATCGGCCCTTCTGGCAGCACAGCATCCTCTGGCAGATGGTTACAGATGTACCAGAACATCCAGCCCCCTCCCCATCACCACCAGGATGTGGAGGACCCCATCTCACACACAGGCAGTAAGAAACCTCACTGGTCACATTTAAATCTCTGTTGCAGAGGCACATAGGAATTGAGTTGAATGAAACTTCTCTGCCTCATCCCAGGCCACATTTTACAACTATGACCAAACTGTAATCTGGTTTAGACTGTCCAAATTCCATTCCACATTCATATTACAAACTATGTCATTACAAAAATAAATATTCCAAAAATTTGCTGTTATCAAAGGTGCTATAATGGTTCTTAGGCAACATCTTGGCTATTAAAGTAACCAATTAGTCTAACGAAACCAAAATCCATCTTTCAGTAAGCACCTAAGTCATCTCCACACTGAAGTGCCTTAGCACTCTCCAACATAAGCATGAAAATCCAGTCAGCCCCCCGGTTTTCCTGACTTGCATGTAGTTCTATACACCCTCTGCTACTTTACCTCTCTCTCTAAAAAGAAATTAGTTTCATTTAACTGGAAACCTACCATCTATATTGACACAGACCTCACAAAAGACATAAAAAATCTTGCTTTGAAATAACCCCAAATATGTTACCTTGTATGTTCCCTCACTCTCCCTTTGGTACTGTTTGTACAGCTCACCTAGTAATTATTTATTTTAGTCAAGAGCTAAACCTTTCATGATCAGTCTCTGGAGAATGCAAATCTTTTTCTTATTTTATTTTATGCAGCACCATGTCTCAGTCAATTGCTATGATTGTTAATTCTTCATGCTGTCTTAGCTTTCCATTTCCTTAGTTTCTGGTTGTGACTGTAATAGTTAATTTCATTAGGGAGACACTTAGCAACTTCATCTGCAAGTCAACAACACGGATCAGATAGAAATTTTTAGAAAGAGGAATTATTTATGGCTATTAGCAACATCGATGCTTATATTGCACGCTTCACAGAATACAATAATTGGATAGAGGTCAGAAGAAAACTTTTATGGATGAGCACAGCCTGCTTTTAAAGCAGCAGCTATTTCAGATTACTGGGATCAAAATATTTGCTTTGATAATCTGATGCAGTACGTCAACCCCTGATTCTTAATGGTAGAAATATATTATTTGTGCTTATCTATTTAACAGAATTATGGAATCAGCAGAACATAAGGAAGAAAACAAATCAATAAATCAGACTCACAACTCAGCAAATACTTAACATGCTCTGGAGTTCTGATCCAGTAATGCCTTTTCAATAACACCACACAGGTTGGTTTCGCTCCTCACATTGTCATTAGTTCATTATTAATTTAACCATACATGTAAGTTCTAAACAGAAATCAGTGAGAAAGGATTCCAACTCTCCGTGGATAAAGGTTTAGCATTCATTTGCACAGCAGGGCTGTGCTGAAATGCCAACCACATACCCACACCATACCCCCTCAGAAGCAGGGAAACAAGGCAATTGCAGCACAGCAAGGTAACAACAGACTAGGCAGACCCACAGGTGGCACTAACGGGTCAAGCCATTTCGGGATGGTAAATCATTATACAAGGCAAGAATCAGAATTACAGACCTTGAAAATACTCCTATGACTGGAAGTGACACTAGCACATGGAAGTTCTCATATCCAGATGAATATGTGAGGAGGAATACAAGCCAAGGCAGTGAAGGGCCGCTCAACACTCAGTGCGCAAATGGCTGAGACTACACTAAATAAACTACCCTCCGAAACCCCACACTTGGTTGTCACGCCTCTAATAGTAAAATCAAAGATTATCCTGAAGAGTGGATGGGTCACATTGGATGGAGCCACACTGCCATTCCTTAAAGAGGCAGCAATCCCTATCCAGAGGGCCACACACCACTGCAAGAGTTCCTCTGCAACTTAGACCTGCCTCCAAGCAATATCCACGCTCCTGTTTTCTCATCACATCTATTTTCTACCCTGAACATGCGCATAACAGAGACAACATCTGCCCTTCCCTATCCATATCATCACCCCTTCCTGAGTTCAATCCTGCCTGGCAACATTACACAATCTCTTCTGCTCTCCTTCTCCCACTCCCAGCTCTGAACACCACTAGAGATTTGAGCACTCAGTAAGTACTCACTTAAACCAGACATGGAAATCAATCAAGTCAATGCAATTCAATATCAATTAAAGTTGTAATCTTTTGAAATTTCATAGGCAGTTAGCTAAAATCAATACAGTCATTATAATTGATTCTGGCCAACAAACTGTCCTACAATAAAGGCGCTTTGCTCTGGTGTTCCTTCAGTCTGATGACACAGTGACACTACGTATTATTTCTAATATAGTCATTTAAAGTTCTAGCCACAAAGGGAAGTGGTTTCCCATACTATAAACAATATTCTCAGTTGTTTTATTTAATTCAAACTTGTCCTTTTTATGAGGATTCACTAGAAACACAGGTAATATGCCTATAAAGGGATACTGAATGTCCTTTCACTGATCTGTAGGCAATAAAATACTTGGCTTAGATTTTTCTGTGTCCATCACAGAACTATATTTGTCTTTGAATTTGATTGCTAAGATACCAGAGTCAGTAAGCACAAACAAAACCAAGATACTTTCTCAGCACAATCGGAGAATTAAGCATCTTAAAACACAATAAGCTAAGAAATTAAAGGCAGAATATTTGAAGCGGTCGGTGACAAGATGTTTTTAGGCAACTGGAAGAGTATCAGTTGTAAGGAACTGGCAAGGGCTTTTAGTTCCCTCAAGACAGAGTAGCAATCTCTACAGAACCAAAAAAGTGCTATGCAGCCATGTAGCTGCTCACATTTTGTGATCTGGATTACAACTGCCACATTCAGAAACACTACCATAAGAACCAGCTTGTTCTCCATCACTTCTACTCAGTAAATCTGCACCTGTCTACTCAGAACATTTTACAGAGCAAAGTGATGTGCTATGTTCTACTTCCTTCTCTTGATTTGTTTTCCTTTCAGTCAAAATAAAAATAAGAAAGGAAAAACAAATGGGGCTGGAAATCCATATTTTTTTTCCCGAAAAACCCCATACATGCATTACATTGGAAGCAGTTCTGTAACCTCACTGTCCAACCAAAGGAAAAGGAGGGAGACAGCTTTACATATGTTTGTCTATTAACCTGTATTTTCTGCAGTGGTTGGGAAACCAGACTGAAAGTACCAAATCAGGACTAAAAAAAAAAAGACTCAGAGTCCGAAGGAAGGCTCTGTTTGTATAACTATTTACTTGGTAGTAAGTTTCTGTAAGAAAAACTGCATTCTCAAAGATCAGTTCATAAATACAAAATTCCACATGAACTAGTACAATTTATTATGGTATGTACCAGTGTAATTTCACTCTCAGACTAGCGATGACTGCTGTTAGAAATTTTCTATATTTACAGTCTGAAATACCTTTCAGCCCTTAACTGAAGAGCAGAAACTTTGGTTATAGATTATTTACATGCAGGTAAGCACATTTTGTTTAAAAACAAAAACCGCACCCAAATAAACAACAACAAAAAAATCCCACACAAACACATAGATAGCCTTTTGAGCAAAGAAATAGCAAGGGGGTGTGTATGTGTGTGTGAAGGAAGATCTGAATAGCAAGGAAATGACCAAAAAGCATATTTCAGCTATGGCCAAAGAATCTGAGCCAGCCTGAAGGACTCTGACAAGAAAAGACGAATGCCCAAAAAGGAGCCCATATGGCTTGGGAAACTAGGCTTGTTCATGAAGGAGCGCCCTGTCTCCACAACACAATTTCATCTCCTCTCAAAGTCCAAAAGCTAAGGGTTCTGCTTTCAAGATGTTTGCTGTTTTATAAAGGTTGTTCTCTCATATCCCTTTTGCACTGCCAGATCAGTCAGTGCTTCTTCACTAGCAAACTGCACATGCACCAAGGAGTTCTGAAGAATAACACTAGATGGTAGAAATTCTTCTTATCAGCATGTTTTAAGGGTGAACATGCTGACAGCACCTGGCAGAAAAGGAGGCAAGATTTCCTGCCAGTACACAGGTTAGGCACTCCCAAACAACACTGCTGGAATATGCATAACTGCATCTGGCACTGAAAGCTGTGTAGCCCAACTGTGCCATAAGCTCAGGCACAGCAACACACATTGAAAGTTGCCTATGGCCTTTTTAGGGCCATCAGAGCTGGCTCAAGTTTCCCATCAATCTTCAACAAGCTCACAGTATTTCCTTTGCAGAATATGCAGAAAAACTATGCCTCTGTTCCACCGGTGCAGCATTTATGGAACACAGTCAGAAACGAGGCAAAGACACACTAGTTTGAGGGAAGTTGCTTCCTGGTTGGCATGGAGAAATTAATCTTGGACTTCTTTGTCGTGTTCAACAGCCATGACCTTTCACCACCCTACAAATGGCATAGTCAGCTCTGTATAAGGCACATTCTAAATCAGAAAAATAATTTTATACTCCAGTGACCTGGGTGATGTGACCATAAAAGCCACTTTACTGACCAGAGTTACTTTCGAAAGTATGCAGGTAGTCTACCTAAACATGGCAGCAGGGGGATAAGACTGAAGTAAGAAAAGAATCAGCTTCAATCATAGTTGTCTTTTCAAATAACACAAAGTTCACGGCTTCTATGAGATATACTAACCAATGACCTGGTAATGTCTTGTCTTTGTTACATCAGAGAACACACATACAGTAGGCACAAACTGATATACATTAATGCAGGACCTTTCCACAAGTCAAGGAAAACCCAAGTATATTTGATAATCAATGCAATTCCCCCACTCATTACCAAAAAACCCAACCCAAAACATAGTCAGTGGGATAATTTAATCCTTTTCTCCTGAAGAACAATTGACATTCATCTTCAAACTATTGTTACAAATTGATTGCATATTGGACTTCAGGAAAAGCAAAGGATTTTGGCAATCCATTGCTATCATATAGGTAAAGGGGCATTGGTTTGTTGGTTGACATTTCACACTGGAGACCTTTCAGCTATTGTACAAAGCAGTCCCAAACCTAATTTGCTGTCACTATCAGCAAGAAGGCCAGCAGGTCTCAACTCCACAGAACAGTTATTTAAATGAGTTTAAACTTGCATTTGCAAAAGAATCTGAATTACTGCTTCAGGTTGTAGGAATATGTGGTGATTTTGACACCTGTGAATGAACAAACCCTAAATAGTGCAGGTAACCTGCCACCAGCTGTTCTCAAAAGTGCCCTGCAAATCCACAAAGCCATGCCAGTCTTTTCAAACCACTAGCATTAGATCGTGGATAAGTGCCAAGATGGAAGCATGATGACTTAATTCTTTCTGCTGCAACAGGCTGACCTACCAATTTACAGTCTAGTAAAGTGAAATGCCCCATGTCCTTTGTTAGTGCAAAACCAGAGTTACAGACCATATTCATAGTATATGAACAAGGACAGAAACTGCTCCCAGCAAAAGACCGTATTTTAAAGTCCCTTTATCTGCAACATCCTCTGAGATCTCCCATCTGGATCCACTGCAGACTATTCAGAGGACAGATCGGCACTGAGGTCAGAGCTATTTGATGTGTTGCTTTAAAGCACACGCACTTGTTACACACTACAGACTACAAAGCTGTTTAGCAAACCCAAGCACCAGCTCTCCACTCCCACTGAATCCTGAATCTCTTGAAAGCTGTACATCTTCTCCCTCTGGTTGGTTAGAACTGCACACCTGACAAGCACTGCTGAAGGCATCTCTGTTGTTGGCAAAGCTCTTGTAGTCCCATGAACAACCACAGCTCACCACTGCCAGAAGAAAGAAGTCTCATTTCTTTCTTCCTACTTCCACTCTGCTCTTTCCATCTGCCAATGCACCCAGCCTTACATTCCTACACTGACAAGGTGAGACATTTTTATAAAGAAGGTGCTCACTGGAATGGTAGCAAGTTATCAGATTTTTTTTCTTCCTGCTATTTTAGTGAGTCAAATCAGGTCACAGAAGGAAGGCTGAATGAATACCTTGTACTCCCTCTGCAATCAGCAACAGCCCCTTGTAATCCTCCCTATGGCTATTAATTTTTAATAATCTTTCCAGCCATAGTAGATTAAGGAACAAACAAAAAAATGCTGACCACCGTAACATTCAGTTTGGAGCAGGGACTGTGGCCTGAGTACAGCATCAAATACTGTGGAGTCCTGATCAAGACTGTAGCACTACAGATGTAGCACAAACATAGGTCCACTGCAGTGTAACAACTCAGGCTTCTCAGAAGCACTCCAGTCACCCATGTGCTTTTGTTAAACACTGTCTGTGCCATGTCAAGCACATGGGCCATATTCTTCAGGCACTGCAGTGGCTCCCAGAATCAATGGTTCCTAAAATTGATGTTATGAGCACCAAAGACATTTGTCCATCCCGCTCCACAGGATATCACTTTCCAAAATTATTCTGGACTGAAAAAATAATTTAGAGTAGAGAAAATCCTCTCAATGCCTTTTGCCAGCAACTGGCTATAAGATGAAGTGATATCACAACCCAGATACTTTCACCAATAAACATCCCTGAATTCAGCCATAACATCGTATTTCTCTTCTTTCAGTCATCCAAAGATCAGGAGGGTATTCATTCCTACCCTACTTTTCAGGGCATAACATTGAACCAAGAGCTCAGTGTGCCTATTTCAACACTGCTGTACCTGTTTTCAATGTGCAAACAAATCTTGCTTCCTTCTGTGTGCAACAACTGACTAAGTGACTTGCTGCACTGCCAGGGTTGATCTGAGGGACAAAGGCAGAAGAAATATAGGAATTCTTACACCTACGTTAATTAATACTCTGAATCTAAGTACTCAGATTATTGAGCCATAAGTATTTGTGACATCACTAGTTAAAGAAAAGGTGGTTCCTCCTAAACTGGAGGTCTGCAAAGGAATAAATATTAACCGTGTGCCTACAGTTCTCCCAAAGAGATCATGATCAACCCAATCCCTTCCTATGCAACAGTTCTCACTTCAGAAACAACATATGCAGCTTCTTTGCCATTTATTTCTTATACCACAGGTTGTTTTTCTAATTTCAATACCAGTTCACACGATGACAGTCTTAGTGAAGCATAACAATTCTTAACAACTGCTTTTAAGAGGAAGGATATTACAAGTAACTTTTTTCAGCCACAGCCAAAACCTAGTATCTCCTCTCTTTAGCTCTTCATAAAGATTAATTTACAGCTCTTTGGGCACAAAGGATGCACAGAAAAGCTCTGTGGAAGGAATACATGTTAGAAAGACTGTCAGCAGGAGCTTCCCTCCCGCATGTTAGTTTTAAATACTTAAGTATGTGCAGGCCTGGGCAGAGTCTAGGCACAGATCCTTTCCTCTTCCAGCTCAGCAGATAGCTCACACTGCAGCCTCATGAAGGAGTTTCCCCTTCCCACCAGTGAACCCTTATCATTGCATCAAACTACCCCGGCCCATACTGCAGGGAGCTGAAGAAAACAAATTAAATTGTTTATGCTGCTGTGCTTGCCTATCATTTACCATAAACATAAAGAGAAAGCGAGCAAAGAAAGAAAGTCATTCTGGTAGTTATCTTACAATGAAGAGTAACACATTTATATAGGTAGTAAGAGTGCAGGTGACTGTCCTCTCAGGAGAGAGGTGCTAGCATTTGTAGCACTTCCACTGTGCTATTTACACACAGATTGCCAGTTTCACCCTGTACTCCCTCAGTGATGTTCTACTAGTAATTAGAGAGCCTATGGCTTTGTGATTTTTTAATATTTAATTCCCTCCCCACAAGTGCTCTCCTCAGCAGTCCAGCTGCCCTTAGAGCTGAATTACTGCTCTTTCTCAATGCCCCTTTCCCTCCCCAGGAGGTGAGGCTATGGTTCGTTATTTCAAATTCAGATTGCCTGTGCTTAATAAGCTGGTGCCTGCCTGCAAACTTTTCAGGGCTTTTTCTAAGGAGAATGCCTGCCCAAGCCTTCAGGCAGGGACTGCTGCTATTGCCAAGAGCAGCAATTACTAAAGCACACACCACGAATCCAATTCGAGAGGGGTATCTGCACAGAGATGAGAGGATTACACCTTTGAATAACTCATGTCCTTCTTCATGGGACATGCCACAAAGTGAGAGTGAGAATGTGAACCTGTCTCTGGAGGAATGCCACAAACATCACTTTATTGACCCTGTCTCTATGTGGACATGGCTACTGAAACAGGACAATGGAGACAAAAAAAAATTAGAGCCCAGAGCTTATAACATAGCTTGTTGCCACACACCCCTGCACCAGAGCAGCACAGTGCAAGGAGCCTGACCCTGTACCAAGGAACAACAGTAACTCCATGCTTGATTCACCTCCCTAGGTCTCCACATAGTGAGAAGGGACCCTTGTAGTTTACTTGTCCCCTACGTTACCCCTTAGTCTGGTCCTATTTCTTCACACTGCCTTCAGGGCAGTTAATCCAATACTGCACCAAGTCCAGCCCAACGTCTCCCTCCATAGCCCCTGTACCCCTGCCTTAGGATTTTAAACTTAACTCAGCAGTTTCACCTCAAGCTCCTCCACAGCAAAATGACAAAACCCAGGCTCATGCTGCAGGCAGCCCTACTGCCATCATCTCCTCCTCCTCCCCACTGTCTCAGAGATGCTTTCCTCCACCAAACTGAGCTATAAAGCAAATTATACTTACCAACACCTCATCCTTGCCTTTTACCCACATACCTTTCCAGAGAGGAACTCCCAAACTCGCCTCTCCTGCCTTAGAGAATTACCCATGTAAGGATGTGGGGTAGTGAACCGCCCCCTCACAGGTGGGCTCCTCATTAATGGTGGCTCCGCTCTGCCAGCTGCACGAGTCACTCTGATTGCTCCCACCCCGGGGCTTCCTGTGCTCCCAGCAATGTTGGTGGCCTCTGAGGGCTGAAGGAAGTGTTCGGAGGAGTTCACAGCTTCAGGGCTGTTTACCTTGGTTCCAGGAGTAAGAAACTGGGTGTTACCATTTGCCTGGTAGGCTGGAGGTGCCAAGGCGCTAGCCTCCCACGTGCTCTGGGATAGCTGTGTACAGCACCAGCCCCTCAAACCAGAGCTGAGGGTGGGGCTGTGGCAGCACCAGTGTTGCCCTGTGCAGAGCTGAGGCTGCAGGTACTAAGCTGGCATTTGGTGAGAGGCACTAGACACATGAGAGCTCCCCTTTTCCATCTTTCACTGGCTGGTGAAAGGATGGCTCTTCACGCAGCATGACGGAAATAACTCTGTTCTACTACAGGACTGGATACCAGTACATTTGCACCAGCCTAACTAACCAAAATGTATCCTGTCACTTTTTCCGGGCTCTAAGTTTTAATAAAAGCAGACAAACAAAAGTTTAATCACTGTGACTGTAAGGAAAATTTTCAACATACTGTAACATATGTATGAGCATGTCACAAACAGAAATAATAGGTCAGAGTGTCACCCAAAAGTACAAAAAGAAGGGTTATCCTTACTACCTCTACAAGTGAGACACAGTGCCGAAGACAGGAATACTGTAAATTATATATCATGGCAGCAGGCTAACTCTCTTTCTATAGAGGGCAATCACATCACTCATTAAAATACAAGTGCATAAGCCTGTAGTCAGTCCAGCTTCCATTTTCTAGCACATTTAAACGCAACCGGGCTGGTATAACCTTTTTGGGACTTTTCAAGCCAAGGATCAAATGCTTTGTTTTCTCTTTTAATCTCTTAAAAGCAATGAAACAAAAATGCATTCCTTGAGACTGAAGGATGTAGTCTGAAAACTGCCTTCCCTCCAATCCATATGGAAAGTTCTCTTGCCTCCACTCTGCAAGGCTATATTTTTACACCCTATCACATAAAAAGAATGTGAAAATAGATGTTTTCCATTGCAGTCACTTATTTTGGGATCCTGGACTCCACCAATTGCTGTGCATGAACCCCTATAGATGAAAAAATAATGCAAAATCCATTCAGACCTAGCCAGAATGAATGATTTTCCAGAAGGCCCATTTATGCACAGTAAGATTTTCAGTCTGTGAGATTTTACACCTTCCTAGATCTTATGAAAAGAACATGTACCTCTGAACACATAGTTCTGACTTACAGATGTGAGGTTGCTGGTGGAACAGCATAGACTGCCTTCTACTTGATAGTTACTTTCAGTAAGGCAAATTATCTTTGTTCTCTACTGTCCCTTTCTCAGACACTAGGAACTACACCCTGGATGTCAGGCTCAAGTCCAGACTCCGCATTTTCAAAAGCTTGAATGTCTTTAAACCCAGGAGCTTTCTTAAGGACAATCTACAAGTCAAACAAAAATGACAGCATCAGATGTCACAATTCAACGTTCAAAGGTACATTCTCAGCAGAGAATTGGAAATAAAAGAGAAGTTGATGAAGCATTCCTATTTGCACAAATGCTGGGAGCCTGAAGCAAAGAGCTAACTAGCCACACGCACATAGGGGTTTGAACCTCAAGAACTTGCAAATACATGCACATCCCTAGGTTCAGACACATTGCTGCCTTCTGTCACACTCAAGTAAAACCACAGGCTGTACCCTGAGTATCCCTCCTTGTCCCTTCTCTTTAATCTGTCTGCTCAGAGAAGTCACACTGCCGCCCTTACACAACTAAGTCCTCAATGGCAGAGCTGCCACTACTCTGAAAAGTCAGCCAAACTCATGCAGCAGCTTGCAGCAGATCAACTGCCCTTGTTGATGCTCACTGTACGCAGAACATTCTCAAAGCCTTCTGAATACTTTGCTTGTCCACTGTTTATCACCTGAATCTTCATTAGCAATCCCAACTGAGACTCCAGGGAGCATGCATGAACTACCATTTCCCATTCAGCGCAGTCTTGCAAGGTGGGACACTTACCTGTAAGAAGCATTCAGCATCTTCAGCATGGCCTGTTTACAGTTCCTGTAAACAAGAGCTATAGAAGAATCTTGCAGGATTAGGTCCTACTTGGTAAGCTTTGCAAGAGGTTACCAGTGCTTTGCCACAGCATTGCAAAAGTAGGGAAATTCCTGAAGTTTCCAAACCCAGCATCCCAGCTCTTTTCATGAGTTCTAAATTCAAGTCTTCAGAAATAAACTTACCACTGCACAGTTAAACGACCAAACAGAACAAACCCAGAAAAACCCAACAGAACAGAAAAACCCAACTTACTGCTATAAATTGAAATTGAATCGCAAAGGTACACTGCAGTTTGTCCCCTAAGTATCCGTGGCTCCTAGGGATCTAGAACGTCTGTCCCATAAATAGACTTCAATATATACTAATGCACAAATTAGTCTCTTCCAAGTGATTTGAAGAAAGTGGAAGAATGGCAGGCATGACACAGCCTTCCTGTACGACCTTAGTAGCATCATCTAGCTTATCTCATCAGAGCTATAATAGCTACCAGGAATGCTGGATAGCACATATATTAAAAGATTCCCTTAGAATGGGGATGGCAAAGAGGCAGCATCTACAAAGGACTTGCTGAACTTCTACAACATTGTGTAACTAAAAAATAAGTACTTATGTCTTTACTGTGGGTGCGGCAGTACATATCTGATCCTGACACCTCTAGATGGCAGGAAGCTTCTTCCTTCCACGATGCTAACAGCTATTTAATGGGCTGATGGTATTTTAAGGACTGTTCATCACGTAATACGGCTTTCAATATAGGATGCAGCGACATTTGGCTGAAAGTACCTGTCTTGGAATCACAGTAGCTAGAACCAGTGACACTTTTCCTATTTTATAATGCTGGCATGGCTGAAGAAAAACCTAATCTTTACATACTCTTCTGCCTGTGTTTGCTTTAGCTCCTATGTTACATTAATCTAATGCGTTTTCAATGGGCAGGAAGATATCCCTCTGACACTGCCATTAGTTTGTGAGTGGCAATGATGATTTACAAATGCCATGTCAAACGACGACTGCCCCGAAGATCACAGAATACATCCCCTGCCGAAGCATCTCTTCCAGGTGACCTGACATCGAGACAACGGCTGTGCCCAGCCCCAGCTCACTGCTTTACAAACATGGCACACTACATCTCACAGCTCCGAATGACTGCTCAAAGCATCTGTTGCAAACCCAGGGCAGGTTTTCCTTCCTTCATTTTGTCTTGCCCACAGCTCACAGAACGAATATCTCCACCTCCTGCATCCAGCCCTGCAAGGATAATGTGCTACAGCAAACTGCCTCTCCAAGATGCTGCAGGTAAACTAGACACACCTGTCTCCAGCAGTTATAATGAATTCAGCGTTAGAAACACAGCATTAGCAACCAGTGCAGGGGTGAAAAGGCTACGTTAAGTCCCAGGAGAGAGTACAATTTTTTTTTATTTATCCCTGCTGCTCAGCCCAGATATTGCAGACCACGCTGGTGAACACCAGCACAGGTCTCCTCCTCCTAGGCTTCATTCTCCCCGAACAGTCACTCCGCTGCCCTCCCCAGGGCTGGCTTCGGCCAGCGGGGCAGCAGCCACTGCAGCCGGGGTGGGGGACGCTCCGCGGGCAGCGGTACAGGCTGTCCGCCACCGCCGCGAAGTTTCCCCGTGTTAGCTGATGGTTTCCGTCCCCACCCCGCGATGCGCACGGGTCGCACACTCACCTCTCCTGGCCTGCCTGATCTTGGGGCTCAGCATGCTCCCGGCTGGGCGCTGCCCGCAGCCTCAGCGCCCGGTCCCGGTCCGAGCCGCCGCCCCGCGCATCGCCGCCACCGCCGCTCGCCGCTCCAGCCCTGGCTCGGGGGCGACGCTTCACGCGGGGCTGAATAAACCCTAATGCATTATTTATCCGGCCTCGAATTAATTCCCATCCAAACTAGGCATCAAGTGTCTCGGTAATTACTGCCGATAGATCACCACGCAGACACGAGGGCTGGCCCCGGCTCCTGCCGCTAATTGGCCACGCGGCCGTGTGATCAATGTCTCGCTTCCAGGGAGCCGCGCTCAGCCCCTCTCCCGAGCTGCGGCTTCCTCCGGTGGCGTGCGCTCAACAGATGCTTTGACTCGAGAAGGATCAGATCAGGAGCTGAACCTGATTCAGCGGGATTTCTTCCGCGCTGGAAGAAATACCAAGTGCGCTGGTCCTGAGGGCAGCGGCGTGCTGGGCCACCTGCTGTGCCCTGCATCCCTCCCGGGGAGGCATCCCGGTGAGAGCTGGGGAGCCGAGGGAGAAACGACTCACTGCCCTCTGCGAGAGAGAAAAATATCTATTTCCTGCACTGACAGCCTGGGCACAAGGGAATGTCTTCATTACATTTTACATTACATTACATTTTAGCACCCATCATTTTTATTTGTACTGTTTGCTAAGCTCACCCCTCCCCGGGAGGGAGCAAAGTGCAGTTCTGCAGTCAGTAATGAAGAGGAGGAAAGGACAAACATTTTGTTGAAATAGATAGAAACTATTAAGTAGTATCTATAAAATATAAATATATAATTGGATGATAATCGCATCTGAGTAATGGACATATCCTGACCCTGGGCTGCTCTTAGCCCCGTCTGCCTAGCAGTTCCTTCTACTTCCCTAGCAGTGTAGGTGCCCTGCACTATCACCCTGCAGGTTGGTATTGCTGAGTTGTACTGACAAAAGGCATCTGAGACTGGCAGGTTTCTCCTCTAACTAGATCAGTCATATCTTGGATACTGAATGCTGGCTATCAAGTTATATTGCCAATACTGGAAGAGGTTCTCTGGCTCTTTATAGAGCTTGTACTTCTCGATGTGCAGACTACAGCAATGGCTAAGATGTTTTGGACCTTTAGCTGCTGGTGGAACCAGCAGCTTATAAGTGATTGTAAATCTTTGAGTTCATGGTGGAATGAACTCAGACTCACGCACTTATATGTGAGGATAGAAGTGGAATCGGAACTACTGTCTCAGTTCTGAACACACATCCTCTGCAGTTATCTCCCCACTAATCATCTGTTTTAGCTGGGTTTCAGCACAATGAAGAATAGCTAACTGGTGATCCCTTGGCCAGCAAACTTAGCAAGAATCCTGATACTGTGGACAAGCAGAAGGAGCATCAGCAGAGGGGTGTTACACTCCTGCCTTTCTGTCCAACCTGAGACCCGGGATCAAAAAGTTGTTCCTACCAACCACTTAATAAAACTCTTTTTCTCTCCATATTTTTAGCAATTCTTGTCTGTTTTGGTGCTGGTTATACACATCATTTTGCAGTTTTAGCAGGAAGTCAAAAGATGTGTACAGTAAACATGACAAGGGATAAAGTTGACTGAACTTTTAACCTCATGGGAAGCACAGAACACTTCATCCTGCTAAGTCACTTCCTATGGAAACTTGATTTCCCCTCTGGGAAAAAAAAATTATATAACATGACCTATATAAATAATTATCATGTTTATGAGTAAAATGAAAACATTCAAGCAAATAACAGTCAAGTTCAACACTAAATACTAACTTCTAAGTTTTTCTTGTTAAATAAAAAATACTCAGTGCAAATAGAAATATTCAGTTTGACCCCATTTAAAATGTTTTGCTTTGACTTAAACATTTTCAGCCTTTCTTAAAGCATTTTTCAAGGTAGAAACATAATTTAAATAATTTTTTAAACACTTGGAGAGTTGGAGGGGTTTGGGGTTTTTTCCCCCCCATTCAAGTATTGGACTGAAGTCCAGGTCGGAAATTCTCAGACACTATTTGAGGAAAGTAAACTGCTTGCCAGGGGAGAAAAAACCAAACCAAATTAAAACAAACAAACCAGCTGAGAAAGAAAAAAAACAAAACACAACAAAACAATCACCTCTGACAACTGGTTCCATGCTGGCTGCAATGCTTTGGTCTCACAATTTAAAGAAATACTTCCTCAAAGAAACACTAAGAGTAGATGCAGTGGAAAGGTAGCACAAGTTTCTAGAAGGAACCAGACCCTATGGGAATTCTATTCCAGAGCTGGACTCTAAAGGTGGTCCCATTTAGCAGGTTTCTCAGAATGACTTAAGAAGCTGCTGGGCTCTAGGCAACAGGGCTTTTATGGCAGATCTGAATCAAGAGGGGCATCCCTGATGGCTTGGAATACCAAAGTGATGATGTGTACTAGTTGTTGCAAACCACTGCTCTCATGGTTATAACCCTCTGCTTGGTCAAATCCAGAATGATAGTCAATTGTAGAGCAGTAAGCATCTAGTAGGCTAGAAAATAGAAGTCAGGTGACTAACTACATACTGGAGAAGTGCTATTATATGACTCTTATGTGAATCTAAAAAGAAACGTGGTCATTAATTATCTGCTGCCTTTTTGGAATGTGGAAGAACTGTCTATCACAAGTGTTCACTATTGATTGTTAAGCACATGTAATGAAGGCAGGTGATGTAACCTAGGGATTAGAAAACTTAAGGAGAGTGAGGAGATGGGGTCTCTTGTCTTAATGACAGCTGACTTCCCATGGCTACAAGCAAGATATTAAATCCCAGGTCACATCCCTATTAATGCAGTGTTTTGAGATCTGGGATTGGCAAGTGCTATCTAACTGCAGAGGATGATGATAATAAGTTACTGCAGCGGGGACACTCACAGAAGATATGATTCATCTGTTGGCGCCAAGGCTGATGACTGGAGGCTATGAAACGCGGCGGGTGCTTGAGACGGAAGAGTGCGTGGGCCAGTGAAGTTGCTGAAGCTGTTGTGAGGCGGATTGAATGGATCTCTGTTTCCCCAGGCTGCACACACAGCATGCTGTCACCTACCAATTATCACACAGTATATCCTTTTTTCCTCCTCCTCCTCATCTTCTGCTTCCATCTGCAGGCCAAGGACTTGTTCTAACTAGCTGACTGGTAACGTTTTCTTTGCTCATCAGCATGATGCACCTGGATCAAAGCCCAAGCTCAAATCACTCTGGACTTTGGCCCCATTGAACTTCAGATCCAGTTTATTTAGACTGTAACCAAAATTGCAATCTGTTCTAATACGTTATAAAATGGAGTTGATGGAAATGGATCCAGAGAAACAAGGAAAGACCATGGTGTGCATTCTGAGATCAATAGCTGCAGCAACGTTTCTTCTGCAAGGCAAGTTTGAATGGTTATGTATACAGGAACTGTGGAATTCTGCTGAAGAAGTTTGTGCATAAATCAACAACTTTTCAAGTATCTAACGACCACAAGGAATTTCAGTTTGATATAACCCTTGCTTACAGGCTAAGTGATCACCACTTGAAACCTCTTGATGCTGACAATGCCAGCTGGTTTTCCAGGTAAAAAAGGCCACTGGTCTTTCGGCTGCCAGTAAGCAGTGATTTTACTGGCAGTCTTAGGAGTTATAGCTAGAAACACTCAAACAGTGAAGAGAGAATTTCCCTGTTCTTCTTCAGAGATGGCCTCTCTAGTACCACATAAACTGATGATGCAGAATGGAGAAAGCTGTGTAGATGTTCTAGAGCAACTCTAGAAACAACTGGAAACTCAAAGATATCTTTGAGGGGAAAAATGGTAATTCAGGAAAATCTTTAGTTCTGGTATTATCTAATGCCAAGGGACAAAGAATGGAACAATTTCTGTAGGTTTGGCTGAAAAGTAGGAAAATGCATAAGCCTAATGACATCTTGGGCTTCCCAGGGATAATGCTTACTGCAGGAGGCAGTGAATGTGCCAAACATATCATGACTGCTAGGAAAGGACAGAACTATGGTCTTACAGAATTACATTCAGGAATGAGGGCTAAGGGGGAGACTAAACAAGATAATAGTGTTTAAAAACAAGGTTTTAATGTTTTTCAGGGAGAAAGTAGGGAATTTCTGGGTGTTTTTATTATTCTTTTACCGTCAATGTTCCTTCCCATCTAGTCATGTTCCACAAATAGGCCAGGGGTAATTAATCTTTGATTTCAGGATGTAAGAGTGGCTCTCTAGAGAGAAGCTGTAGCTTGAGAGAAGCCTATAACACGGCTGCCTTGGACTTCAGTGGGACAAGAAACTACCCTACAGAGCTATTCCTGGCACACTTTAATTTTTTCCTCCTCTGCAGTGGTGAACATATACCATGTGTACCTATATCCCTGCAAGATCTCACCTACTACTATTGGAAATACCTTAATGTAATCTGAGTTTATCCAAAAGAGTGCTGTGTGAGTAAGAAAAATAGATATTTTACATGAGTGACCTGCAAAAACACCTTGAGAATTGTATGTTATTTTTCATAGTAGATAAAAAATAAAAAACCCCATGATTTGGATTTCTTTCCATTTTTCTTGTTTATACTTGACAAATATCAGAGATGTTGATGTTCCCTTTCTGGTTTTGTTATAAACAATGATCTCTGATCATGTCAAGGTGCATTATTCTAATGAGAACCGAAACCTCTGACAGAAATTTTCAGCTTTTGAGAAGCTGTTAGGCAGTGCAATTGAAGAGGTGGTAAAAAAAAAAAAAGGTAGACAATTCTGAATGATCTGATAAAGATTTCCAAATGTGTTCTGTGATGCACCTTCATATATTACAGGAAAGCAAGACTTAGATTATGAATGCAAAAACTTTCTTAAAAGCAGTAAGTGTCTTATAATCCATCCTTATTATACCAGCATCAGAAATTATATGTCCCCTTTAGTACTAGAAACTCCTGCTATTGCTGTATTCCTAAACATGTCTGCAAGCAAAGTTTCCTTCGGCAATGAAGGCAAACATGAGACTGAGACAGGATGACTCCAAGTAGTGCATCTCATTTGCTTTTCACAGGATAAGGAGATAAATATAGAGTGGATACTAGTTGTATGGAAAACCAGTGCCCATCTTAATTTTCTGTCTAGATGATAGCTTTATCAATGAGCCAGAGAGAAATCTTTTAATCATTGCAATATCTACTGGGGACATGTCAGGGCAAATCAGAGAATCAAATTATTTGGTTCTGCTCCATACAAGATCTAGTGGATATTTTCCAATCTGAAATAGGATGACAATGACACTGCAACTTGTGTCTCACAGTTGGTTAAAATACAGAGTTAACACAATTAAAGTACACAGAAATAAATTGTTCCCAAATTATAGTTGGCTTGAAATATGTTTCGCATCTGAATAAGGGCTACTCAGACTATTGAGGACTAGGGCACCTCTCCTACAAGGAAGAGCTGTGGGAGACAGACTTGCTTAATCTGGCAAAAAGGCTAATGGGGGAATCTAATATCAACCCACAATTACTTAAAGGACATTTTCAGAGTATAAAATCAAACACCTGGTAGTGCAGATGCTAAAACAAAAAAGCAATGGAAGATGGAAGAGTTTGGGCCTTAGAAGCTCAGACTGGAGCTCAGAAAAGCTTCTTGACCAGTAGGATGATGATGATGCAGCACTGGGACAAATACCTGCAGAGCAAGGGAGATGCCAGCCTTCGGAGGTTTCTAAGATGATTAGATTAGTCTGGTTTTGGTGCTTCTTCTGTTCCAAGCAGAAGGCTGGACTAAGTAACCTCCAGAGGTCCCTTCTGTCAACATTTTTGTGAGTCTGTCTAAAAGCCTCTTTTCTGCTGCTACATCTTTTGATCTAACAAAATGCTACTTTTCTCTCTAGCCCTTGCTTCACTATCACCTTCAGATCATCACAGATCTAAGAGAGCTGCTACTGCTGTCAAATCAGGGAAATCACAGCTGAAGATCTTCCCTTCATCATTGCCTCTTTTAAATGGGTGATTCTTCTCACAGAAATTCTCTGTGAAATGTATTCTGATCTTTCTGAACTTAATTTCCTGATTCCAATTCAGAAAAGCATTTGAAGGTTAAATTTAAATCATGAGAGAGTCCTCAGAAGCTCCGCATTGAAACTATGCTTAATTGATCTGCTGGATCAGAATTTATTGGAGTAGTTCACATTGTTTGGATTTCGCATTATGTAAGCAAAGCATCTCAAACTTCAAAATTAAGTTTCTTAACATGACCAAGTCCCAGTTAACTGTGTTGTTGTGCTCATATCTCTGATTCTAACTGTATTACTTACATGGTTATGCAGTCTGCTCCAATCACCCAACAAAACTTGCCAGATTGAGCTTCTTTGATATTCCTGAGACAGGTAGGATGTGAAAGCCTGGAGACATTACTCACTTGTTCATCTGTTTCTGTATACTCTCAAACCTTCCCTGTACCTTTGAGAACAGTGACAGCAATAAATCCTTTAGCAAGGAGCTGCAGGACTTCATGAATCAGCTGCATAAAACGCAGTAACCTGGGCAATTGCTTATCCTATCTGTCACCTATGGGCCTGGAAGAAATGAGGTCCTTGGTTGGGAGAGGAGATACAGAAATGCATTATTTAAAACTTGAATGCTATCTCTGCAGAATGAATGTTACTTTTTTTCTTTTAGTGGCAGGAATCAAAGAGCAGTGCATACATATTTTAGACACCGGGGACTGAAACTGGCATCCTCAGGAATGTATCTCCTCCTGCTGCCTCAGGGAAAAATATAGTCATTTAGGCAGATCTGATTCAAAATGAAACTAGGGTGAAAACTGGAGGCTAGGTGAAAAATGGAGGGAGCTAAAAATTTCAAATGTGCCGTTATTTTAACACTAACCCATTTTTCTCTTGTTTCAAATCATTTTCAGCAGAGAAGAAGAAAATAATGAAATTAAAATAGAGTTGTTAATGACTTCCATACTTGGGTTTTGGAGGCCCAGGTACTATTTGTGGCTCTGCCACTGGCTGGTTATGTCATTTCAATTCTTAATGTTACTGTTTCCAGCGTGTGAAATGGAGTCTGTAAAACTGACCTCTCTGATAAGCTTTTCAAGATGTATGGAAGAAAAATTCCCAATCGAATGGGTTTAATATAATAAATATTATTTTGTATGTAAGAGTGTTATCTGAAAATATGTTCCCATGAATATTTTTGGATCAAAATGTTATGGAAAAATGTGATATTTTTAAAAATATTTTCAACTTCTCTACGGGTGAAGACAATTTAGGAATCCTAGTATTTTAAAGCATCATTCATTTTAGACCAGATGTTATCCTGTTAAAGGTTGTCTTAACTTGGTAATCAGCATCTTGTTTACAAGGACAGCAGTTTCCTGGAAGATGACAAATGCTTCTTCCCCTTGCCTACCCCAGTATTCATGTGAATTCTGTGAAGCAGACTCATTTGGACTATCCAACTGTTTATTTAGACAAATGTCTTCTCAGATATGCCCTGCTCTGAAGGTTGTCCACTCATAGCTGCATTATAGTGAGTCTGCATAGAGATACTTCATTTGAAAAGTCAGAAATCAGTAGGACCAAAAAAATCCCATGGTCCTAAATCCTTAGCAAGATTCCTAAGCTTATGTTCCTGCAGGGAATTTCAACTTGGAAAAGATAATGTACTGAAAAGTTCTGTATTACTGGATTTACAGAGAGGACTGAACTACCCATTGAAGTTGTATGAATGGGATTTTTGTTTTGTTTAAAAGCAACCAAATAACCCTCTAAAAATCATGAACTCCCCACCAATGTAATTTGTCTCAGTATATTCTTGTTTGTTATCCTTCATCTCGCCTTACTAGTATTTTTGTTCAAAGTTTAAATGAAAAAATGTCTTTCCAAAACAAAACATCAACTAGTTTAGTTTCAAAATTATTGAAAAACACTTTTTAACTAAGTATCCCTTATGTTTTTTCCTTTTGCCATTGCTGACATGATTTACAAGTAATTTGTTTCCTTCCAGAGTCCCATTCTTCATCCACAATCTTTTATCTGCTCTGCTACATGCTGACAGCTTTATAATCTGTGTCCCTAAACTGAGGTCAAAGTACGCCTCTGTTTTCTAAGTGATTTCTCTGCTGGGTGCTCAGCTAAAACCTGTCCATTCCAGAGGCCGGTGGGAGTATGAAAATGTAATCCTATAAATGCTCAAATTGCTGACAGCACATAAACAAGTGGATAAGTGGTTATATTTTGTGCTGTGATACTCTGTCTCATTTTTTAATATAGTCTCAGGAAAAGAAATGGAAGCTGCAACTCTGAAATGAAAATGAACTGTGTACTTGCAGGTATGTAAGATTTTGGCTGCCTGATGTAAGAGCAGCCCTTGCAAGCCTTTCTGTTGTGCTGCCACCTCGTGACGCTCAGGGAGGACGGTGCCAACACAAAAGATGCTCAGAATTAAGATTGCTCATGTTACTGCTGAGAACCACGAAGCAAGTAATGTTCTCTGGAGCTCAGACAGAGGCTAAAAGGCTGTAAGGTACAGTTTCCTATTTAAGATCTATATGGACAAAATAGGGCTGTGGAAAGGGGAGAGCTCTGAATATCTCTGGCAGGAATGCCTGTATTGGGCAAAGGCCAGCTGTCCAAAATTTTCATCTTTACTCTCATCTCCTTTGAGGAAAAAAAAAGAAATAAAAATAGAAAATAAAAGTTTAGGGGAAATGAAAAAGCAGGAGACATTAAATAGAGATAAAAATACCACCAGAGCCTGACCTATCTCACTAAGTGTTTAGTCATACACTTGTCATATGTGCATTTCAGATGTCTTTTAAGATGGATCCTCCTCTGAGCTATTCTTCCGCTTGTGCCAAATAAAGTACAAGCCATGTGCCTGATTTTGACTTTTTTTTTTTTTCAGTAACTCTGTCAATGTTTTGAGCACGGGTTCAGGTACTAGTTTGCTGCTACATAGTTGGATGAAGGGGGCAAACCTTGCAGGTTACATTCTGAATGCATATAGGTCCCAGACTTTGACAAAGTAGGTTTCTGCTTCCTTCAAGTTAGAGGCATCTGTATTGTGACTGATGCACTGAGACACGAAACAATTACTTAAGTTTCACCTTATGATTGGTGTCTGTTTTTCAGACAGCTTAACAACTCTCGTTACTGAATAAGCCTTTCTAGACCTCCATGTGAAGCCTGCCATTCACATTTCCCTGCTTACAGCCAGGCAATTCTTGGAGGCAGTGACAGTCCTAGAGTCTCTGTGTCTGAACTGGCATCCTGACGTGCAGCCTTGCAGAAGGAATTTGCTGGTTTGTCAGATCTGAGCCACTGCTCTGCAGCCCTGCAATGGCACAGCAGCAAAAGGGACTCCCATCTGTCAGGGAGCTGCTGAGGAGCCTGTTGCACTTCCTTCTTGTGGTGAGCCCCTCTGCAAGGTAAGAACTGCACTCTTTTACCAGTTCCTCCTTTACTCCGTGTGGTAGCTGCTTCTGCTGTGAATTTGAAAGCTCTGCTTTCAAGTTCTGCTGAATGCTCTGAGCTCCAAATGACCACACAGCCAACGACTAGTTCCTCGTAGCTTTAATTTGCCCCCATAACAAAGTATTTTCTACTTGTGCAGTGCTTAGGTTTAATTTCAGGATTAAAATTACCTCCCTCATGAGCAGCAGCAATTTTGTGTATCCTTATGGGTCCAGATCCTAGCACAAAAGCAAACACTAATGTAGAATCAGACGATAAATTAAGTAGAGATTTAGGAGATTTTTTTCTTATTATTTACCAGCCTAGAACAGGGTCGTTTGAACACCCTAAAAGCAATCCTTTCCTAGGAAAAAATAACAAAACCACAGTCCTCAGAGAAGCTACTCAGCTTCAAGGATTGTTTTTTCTTAAATCAGAGCATACCAGATGGCAAAACTACTGTTTTTATCCCCGTTCTTTTTGTTCAGGATTTTGTATGACATGGCAAACCAAATGCAATTGGACTATTAGTTCTGTAAATAAAGAATTGAAGAAAAGGGCAGATACATGAGTCTAGTTCACAGACGCAGAAGAATATCTATAGAAAAAGCAGGCTTATCCATGAATAGGGCATGACAGTTCATTAAGCCTGGCTTATTAGGCACTTGCAGGTACCTGAGCAGTTCTGGCTGTGGGAAAATAGCCTTCCTGGATATGTGCAGAGTGTATCCGGGAGCACGGCTTATTGGAGAACAAGGTCACAAGAGCAGGAGTTTGTCAATAGACTTGGGAGCTGCAAAAAAAACCAAAAAGCCCAACCAACCAACCAACCAACCAAAAAAAAAAAAAATAGTAGTTAGCAGGGGACATATCAGAGCTGGAAAAATGTCTGCTCTCACACTTGTGTTGGAAGGCCCTTGTTTAATTTGTTTAGCCTGAACTTCAGGCTCCCTATTTCCTCTAAGATGACAATGAGTGTTGCTGTAGGCTGTGCAAGCTACACAACATCCTTGCAGAAAGCAAAGGGGGTGTAAAACAGGAACTAGGACCCATGTCTGAAAATTAAGGAAGTGATGTTGTCTGCAGAGATTTTGGTGATTCTTCTGCAGAGAGAATAAGAGTAAATCTTCAAAAAAAAGCATGAGAATAAATCTTCCAAGAAAAGCAGCTCTTGGTCAATATGTGTTTTGTAATTACATCTTGTGCTTTTGTCTGCAGCTGTCTATGAGTGCTATTTTCTGATAAGCACTATGTGTTAAGGTCTAACTTTGCTTTGTAAATATTAAAAAAAAAATCCTGCAGAACTCCTGTATCATGATAATCATTTAATTCAACAACTTTTGAGTTGATATTAAAACAATGAATTCCTGTGTATCCTGTAGTGGAGAGCTAATCTGAGGTACAGGAGGGGGCATGCCATTGCTATGTCAATTATATTTTTTGCACCAGCCTTTCAACTTCCTCAATCTCATTAGACTAACATGCATTCTAATGTGGAGATCATGTGTTCAGTCAAGTTGCCTTAAAATTTTCCTGCACAACATTTTTCTAGTCAGTGGGTGACATTTAATCAAAATAGCAGCTTCCCAGAGGAATTTTGTTATTTGATACTTTTTTTCTTCTGAGGAAAAAATATTCTATTTATTTGGTTATGTTTGGGCCTGACAGTTTCAAACAGAAATGTTTTCACTTTTGTTACACACCTCTTTTTAAATGAGGCTTCTTTTTTTCTTGTGTTTTTAAAAGTTAATGTTGTTTTATTGACTCTGGAATAATTTGGGCGTTTATTTATGCACAGAATTTTTTTAAAGTGTAGCTTAAAATTATTCGGGTTACTTCTGCAGTTATGTCATCCAGTGAGTCCCCCTGACTACTTTTAACAGAGCCAAAAAAGATGACTGAAGGGCGAAGCTGTCAAGCAGCAGATTTAGATGTGCGGCATAAGGGTTTGTGGGAAACTACCTCAGGATTGCACAGATTTCAAAAGACTGAAAATCACTGTTGCAGCGCAACATGTAAGATGCAGGCCATTGGATACACTTCTGTTGGTTCTTTTTTAAACAACAAAAACATTGGAAAAAAATTCATTTTAATTTACAGATTTATGTTGATGGAGGGGATTTGTTCCAGTTTCCAATGAAACATTTTGAAATAGCAAAATTCAAGTGACAAATTATCCTTACTACAAAACATTGCTACTGCTGATGGAAGATGCTGGCTGGGTGCCAGGAGGCACAGAGGACCAGCTGCAGAACTCCTGACCTTGCTCAAGTGGAAATACTGGGGAAGGAAATGAATCTCTTTTCTGAGACAAGTTGGGAGCATGACTGCAGGACCAAGGCTGCAAACTGCCCTGTCCTTTTAAATCCACAGTCATGGTGCCAGAGTAATGTGGGGTGTATCTGGGTCTCCCCATCCAGGCTGAGAGTGCTCAGGTGCAAGGGATGCTGGCAGGCAGGAAATATTCTCCTTGTGGATACACTGCATGTCTTTACCAGCTACCTCTCACGGTTTCCTCAGCATGAGCTCCATTTAATTTAAAGCTGAGGTGTAGTTACCTGTGCAGGTGCACAAGTACGTGAGTTACCCGTCCATCTGCACGGTGTGGCCATGCTTTGGCACACGCTGCCTTCTTTCCCTCAGAGGTGGTGGTGCTGCCCAAGGGCCTGGGCAGGAAGGGCCCCAGCTCAGCTGCGGCTGCCTGGCAGCACCAACAGAAGCTGTGTTTTCCTTCCCACCTCCCCAGGGCTTTGACCTCCAGAGAAGACCCAGCCAAAGAGGTGAGATGGCCTCTGTGCACCTGCTGCCCCAGGCCTCCCCTGTGCGTGTGCCTGATGGAGAGGAGCTGAGCTGCTCAGGCCCACAGTCCTGCAGCTTCTTCGTAGCCCACTGCTTTTGCTTCTTTGGGAGGATGTGCTGAAGGAGCTGAATGCCTCCTTCATTGCAAATTTCAAGGTTTGCTGAGAAAAATGATGAGTGAAAATGATGGTTAAGCAGATGGTTTAAATTTCTGCGTTGCCTTTCTCTGCGGTTTCTCTGTCAGCTTCTGTTCTGTCACTGAAAAGAAGGGAGGAAAATGAAACACAGCCGCTTCCCTAAAGAAATGAATAATGATTCCAAGAACATTTTTTAATCAACTTTCTTTTCATCAAGAAAAGATGATGGATTTTAGCAAGAAAGGCAAAGAGTGGGAAAAAGCCTGCAGCTAATTCAACTTTTGGACACCAACATGTTGAAAGGAACACGTGTTTAACTGGCTTTTTTCTCTAGATTGAAGGTTATAAATGTGCAGCACAAAAATTTGTCTCAGCAAATTCAGCTGAATTTTATCTTTTATGTCTACAAGGAGACAAACCTGCTGAAGGGAGGAATATAGGCTTTTCATCAAAGCCCCACCCCATCTGGGTTTGCAGTTGGGCTGAACTATGAGCCCCTCGGGCAATGGCAACTGCACAGCAGTAGCCAGAGGATGTCTGCTCTTGCTGTACCCAGTCAGCCATTTGGTCAATGTAATGCAACCGACATATACTGCAAGTTGTCTTTTTGGGGAAACCTGCATTTGCTGACCTCCAGCCTCAGGCTGAAGAAGTACTGTGATTCTTGGCATTCTGAACCACTAAGATACATCGGTGTGGCTGGTATAAATGTAAAGGCATGAACCTGTTTTTTTCCACTTGTGTGGAGATTGGAGTGGCAGAGAACAGAGAAGTTTGACAAGAATCAACATGAAGAACACTATTCAATGCTGTGAGACGGGTGGATCTTGTAGTTATAGTTATCTCTAGATCCTTGCCTCAGAAAGCCAGCTGTATGTCTGGCTCAGTCAGGACACCATCTCCACCAGGCCATGCATGATCTACATCACAGTGCTGCCCTATCACATGGCAGTTTCCAGTTGGTGTTGGTGGAGCTGGCTCCTGGGGCTAGAAGATTTAGTGCCCTTTCTAGATACCTCAAACAAAATAAAGGTTCCTTTGAAATAGGTGCCCTGACATAGATGCATGTGGGAGACATGTTTGTTTTTTGGTTTGTTTTTTTTTTCCCTGAGACTAGGGGAAAGAGGACAAAGAAGGATTTTTCTTCCCATTTTTGTATGTGGAGGCACAGTGCAAAGGGGTTTTTAGTATAAACAACCTAGACTGGCAAAGGATGTTGTGGCACGGTTTCTTACTATGTTAACTGTATGCTTGTCTTTACCCCTTGAGTTATTTTTACTGCAGATAATTTGGTTACATCTGTTTTGCTCCAGTGAAGCAGAGATAAAGTGGGTGGATGTGTTGAAACTGGGCTTTCAGACCCATCAGCAGTTAGTGAAGAATGAAAAAGAGAAATGGTGCTTCCTCTGCTGTTACTCTCCTAACGACTGTGTGTCTGCTTGAGTCCTGACATCATCTAATGAGGAGGTACCACTGGATTGGGAAAACCCCTGGGAAATAAACCTCTCTGATCAAACAGTATGGGGGGCCGCTGCAAATGACCTTTTGTGCTTTTAAAGTGGCAGTAAAAGGGTGCAAATGGAGCACATTTAGGCTTGTTTCTGAGTTAGGAAATTGAAGACAGTGATGTTCCCTCTGGGTTGGTATTAATGTTCTCTTCTGGATCTCTGCTTCTGCCATTCATCTCACTAGTGTGGGTTCAGGCTAGATTGCAGCTGGAAGTGGATCAGCCGCTATGTGAATAGCCTATGGCAGGAAACTAGCAGATGTGTTGGCACAGAGTTTCACAGGCTGTGTGAGCTTGCTCAGCCTGTCCTGGGAGCTGCCAGAGGCCCCACAGCCACACCAGTGCAGCACTGAGCTGTGAGTGGCTCTGGGGCTCACTGAAGTGGCCAAATGCAACATTCGCTGGAGCTGCCCCGAGTGTGCATAACTCAGTGGGACCTTGCATCTTCTTGAAAAACACCCTGTAAATTATACTTAGTTTAGCTAATGCTTTCCAAAACTTGGTCAGTTTAGAGGCTACTGTATGTATAGATTGGAGCAGAGTATTTTCCTTGGGATCTAAGGTATATTTCTGTTTGCAGCAAAGCTACAGTTCTGCTTAAATCCTAGTATAATGCATAAAGGAATGAACTAAACCTATGATTTTGCTGCTGCCTGTATTTCAATACAACACATTTCCACTGTAAGAGGTGAGAACAGTCTTCTGGGACTGCTGTGTGCCAGGAACACCACTGCATCAAGAGAGGTCCCCATGGTGTACAAGCAATTCCTGTCCTCTCCTTAAGACTTATTGGGAGCCTTCAGCCTGGATTAGTGGCGCTTTATCCAGTGAAGTCGCAGCTTAGTTGGTAGGGAAAGTTGGTTAGTTTTCCTTCTGAATGCTTTTTCAAGCATTTGAGTAAAGCAGATGTTAACAGAAAACAGATGGCTTTAACCACTTAGGGTAGAGTCCCCTCAGGTTTCAGTCACTGTAAGGCCATGATCCCACTGATTCTCAAGGTCACCATAAAATTGCTGGGGAGAAGTAGTTGGAAACACTTGAGTCTCCTGTGTAAAAATGTTTAAACTCCACCTGCCCTTAGAAAACCATTATAAAGCCTTTCAGATGTGTTATTAGGGAGAACAAAAAAGCAACTAGACAACCGAGAAGAAATCTTCCCCCAAGCCCATAGCTAATCGAGGTTCATTTATGTTGTCAGTGAGCTTATAGTGCTTGTTTGCCTCTTGATCTGAGTAGCTGCCTTGACCATTTTAGTAGAGAGGTCAGGGACACAGCATTCCCCTCACCATTTAAATGTATTTATTTTAAGGGTGCAGCATTTGAGGAGGGGCTACAACTGTTGCCTGACTTTGGCCATAGATTGTTGCTCAGACAGCACAAGCTTTGTGGTGCTGTATTGCTGTAGTAGTTTTGTGAACCTTAAATTTAAAACCAAAATGAAACAAGTCCCACTCCCCTTCCCCCTTGTGAATATGGTACAGAGGGGGAAATACCTGGTTACTCTTGATGCAGGGAGAAGAATGCTGTGCCTTCCAGGTTTGTGTGTTAGCTGAGCTGTTCTAAATTGCTTTGGGAGTTTGATGGCTCCTGAGCTGTGGTTCATTTGCTTTTCACTTCTGCTTTCCTCAGGAAGTAAGTGCAGCAGCTAATCAGGTGATTCACAGTGGAAAGTTTAAAGAGCAGAGTGGGAGCTGCTGCATACACCAACATGCCTAGTAGGACATAAGCAGCAATGCTCTTTTCTCTGGATGTGGTTATTGACTGCAACAGGAGCTGCCAAATCTAGGAGCCCAGGTATGTCAAGGGATTTTCTGTGAAAGCAGACAGAACAGACTGTTAAATGTTGAAGGAACCTGCAATATTGGTTGCAACTGGTGTGTTATGATAAGATTACTTTCAATTAGTGAAGGTTTCAGTCAAAGTTCACCCTAAACTGCAGTACAAAGACAGCTTTCCTTAGGAAGTAGTGGAATCCCTGTTTTTAGCATTTACAATTATTAGCTGTCATAACTGTGTTCATTAAACAGTCATCTTGGCTGCCAATGAAAGGAAGGGAGTATAAAGGAGTATCACACTGGATTTTTGGGATGATCAGAGCTGTGTGTTTCCAACAGTCCACAGAACCCTGGGATTTAATAGTCTAGAAAAGTATATAAGGATAAAGAATATTTAAAGCAGGTAGTCCTAGAACTCGAGGTCTGATATTTTGTCTAGTATATCTCTTGCTTTCTGAACAGTTGGAGTAAATAAGGAGGCCAATTGTAGTCTTTATTTTGTGTTCATGTACTTTTGGAGATTAACGATTTCCATGTACACTCAACTAACATTTTTTAAAGATACTTACCGTAAAAAGTGGACCAATTTTGGCCTGAATTTTGGTATGAAACTTGATTCTCTTTTGGTCTTGGTGCAAATTGGCATTTTTTACCTGCATGAGATCCTTCTATGAACTGCCAGGGGGAGGTAAGCACAGATATATATAATTAAAATGTCATTTAAAAATCGTGTTTGCTCAACTAGTGAGCTGTTAGTAACAGTACTCTGCTGGTCCTTCTGCCAGTTTTGGTCAGGCCTTTCGTACCTTCTGTCTTTTCAGTCTGCATAGACTTAGCCACATTGCTGTGTGATTTCACACGAGCTTTATTTAGAAAAAAAGGGAAAATACATGATTAAGTTCCATTTCCTCTCTCTAAACTGACACTACTTTCTGAATGATACGATCAGATTTATTTGATTAATTTTCACTTTTATATCTTTTAAAGTATTTATTATTTAGAGTTTACTTTTTGTACCATTGTGATACTTATCAAAAAGTATCTTATCAAACTTATTCAAAAATGTAACAAAAAACTTATCAAAACTGAAATAAGCTATTAACTTACAATGAGGATCAGAACAAGTGGGGGAGTGTACAAGAGACAGCATATAAGACCTTTTCAAAATATCCAAGTTATCCTTAATACCAAAGATATTTGAATGCTGAACTATGTGATTTTGTGGTTGGTCAGCCTGGAAGAGTAATTGTCCTCCCAAGATGAATAGAAAATTGAAAGGATTTAAAAGTCCTAATCAAACTGTAGATGCAAGAAAAGGCTAACAGGAGAAGTAATATTTAAAGCACACAGTGCAAGCAGACTCAAAAGACTAATACTGGAGGACTGATATTTAGTCTAATATGTGTTTTGTAGTCTAGATAGTTGGAATAAATAACTAGGAATATCATAATCCTCATTTTGCTTTCATGTATTTTTGGAGATTAAAGAGTTTCACATAGACTTTAAATGTCTTACATAGCCTCTTACAATTCAATCTTCAGTAATGAAGTTGTGCATAGCTGATTGTAAGAGTTTCTGTGGAGCTGGGACTAACTCCTTCAGTACATGGATTCATAGAGTGAACACTTTTTGAGAGGTTATCCCTGCTTGCTTTAGCTCTGCCACCAACAAGAAAGGCCTTCTCAGTCAAGTATAAATAGAAAGAGAGAAAATTGGTCAACACATTTGCAGGGCCATGCAGTGCAGCTCAAGGAGTTGACTCACCAGTCACTGACCTTCTTCTGAGGCCAGTGTAAGCACTTCATTTCATCTCTCCATTACTTAGTTTCACTATTCGTAGAATGCCTCTGTAAAGCACTTTGGGATTCTCTGTGCAGAAGACCAAGGTGAACGTAGGCCCTGGGGTGAGTTACTTGTTAGCACTGATTTAGGCTTAGCAGAGTAGCTTCCAAGGTCAGAGATCTCCTTGAGGAAGAGAATGGCTTTGCTATTTGGGATGCAAGTTGAGCCTCATTGAAAAAGTAATGGAACTATGCTCACTGAAGCCCTTAGAACAGCACCCAGGCTTTCTCAGCCAACACACTTACAGCTTCAGGATGACTCAAGTGGGTCAAAATCCCACACCAGAGTTAAGTATAACACATGACAAATGTAACTCCCACACAGTCATGAGGAACAGAGTCTTCCTGTTTACTCCGTGCAGTCACCACACTTTTTCTTCTCATAGGGCTTGTTATCTCAATACAGATAATTAAGGAAAACAGCAGCAGCAAAACTCAAAGTATTGTGGAGATAGGAGGTTCTAGACTGACTGTTCCTTGAGTACGGATCAAAATTGCATAGGCCTCCATCTCCTAGCAAAGGACAGAGTATGGGCTGTGGTAGAATAAGTTAGCCTGTGGTGTAGTGTGAAGGACCAGCATTTGCATCTAAGCACAGATGGTGTGCTGGGACCATCATCTTGCTGCAGGTGGTGTGGTGCACAGTGACAAGATAAAGGCCGTGCTCTTCATCTCTGTGGTACAGAGCCCCTGCAGGAGTGTGGAAGTGAAACTGGTTCATCTGGCCTGGCGTGGGCAGAATGCAAGCAGTAAGTTAGCTGTGTAACTGATGGATGACGAAGGAAGAGAATCCCAAATGCAGTTTTAGTGTTGGCTCGTAATTCTAAACCAGGCTCATAATACTGTCTTTTAAAATTTATTTTAATGTATGTATTGGTAGTGCAGATCTGACTCAGGTTTTTAGTTATGTTTGCTTTTTTGGGATTTTTACTGAAATGATGGAATGGCAATCAAAGAGACACTGTAAAGAAAGAACCTATTTCCCAGAAATGAGGGTAGATTGGTGTTTTTCTTTCAGAGGTAATGATTTATTAAAGACTCTTTTGAGCTCTTAAAAAATGACCTATCTAGTAAGTAAAGTGAGCTACATTCATC
This sequence comes from Cnemophilus loriae, assembly GCA_013397755.1. NCBI lineage: Eukaryota > Metazoa > Chordata > Aves > Passeriformes > Corvidae > Cnemophilus > Cnemophilus loriae. The sequence goes on along the minus strand of VZTF01005101.1, from coordinate 934,563 downwards.
TTGATGACAACTCCCATCTGTCCACCCACACTGTCATAACTTGTCCTGTCGTAGTCTCAGGAGTAGTCAGACAATGACCTAGAGTCCAGTCAGCATCTGCATGACTTTGATGGAAACTGGAGAAGCCTGATCTGCGTTGGTGTAAGTGTTGTCATGGCGTAGGCTCAGTATAGCAGGGTGAGCTCACAGAAGGCTGTGGCAAAGAAGTCGGGCTGAGTGACCCCCCAGAACACTATGGATGAAAACAGGGCTGTAAAGTAGATAAGAGGACTTGGGGTTGAGGTAAGGGTACCAGAAGGATTCCTCGATATGTAGTGCAAGATGGACCCATTTTAATTTTGATAGAAACAAGACTGCCAGAAGCACCATGCTCCTTCATTGAGGCATATCCACTTCAGTTTACAGGATCAGCAAAACAAGCAATGTTTTTGTGAAAATACGTATTGTACAGAGCTGTGCGTCTGCCACAAAGAAGAGCAGAATGTTCCTGCCTCTTTGAGCCAGCACAGCCCTTTGGGGAATACCTGGCTTCTCCATAGAGCTGCTATTCCAGACAGGCTTCAGCCCCACTCTAGGTGGGGAATGTGTCAGTGATATGCAGCTAGATTTAGCATCCATACTCAGTGAAACGTGTAACCTGGCTCTTGGCTAGTGCTCTTCTGTTGCAGATCTGCTGATGGTAGTAGTTATAACTTGTTTTACAGTTGGGGTGACTGAATTATAAGGGAGAGGATCTGGATCAGTGGCAAACCTGGGGCTGGAATCCAGATTTGCTATGTGGTTTACTGTTTTGTTCTGCCAATCCCACATGAGTTGTGTAGCACATGCACATATCTCATGGAAGAGAGCTTGTTCATGCAATTTCAGGGTGTGGTAATATTCTTGTCCAGGAGCAGGGTGCTTTGCTATTAAAATTGGAAAAGAGCCAATGACTGAGAGTGCTTCCATATTTCTAAACTATAACTCTGACAGTTAAAACTGTCAGTGTCTAGTTTCTTGGGAGAGTTGGCTGGTATGAGGTGTAAATAACACAGTATATTTATCTGGTCTCATCTCAGCATGGACAAAGCAGCTGAACTCATGTGGCAGCTGAAGGATTCACCTGATGAAGCAGGACAGCAAGAGCCGAGCCCTGATGACGGGAACACAGCAGAAGTGCTACAGCAGCCTGCACACAGCGAGGACAAGCTACCCCAGAGCCATACCCTCCTGTGGGAGACTCTAGGCAAACAGTTTGTAGAATATGAACAAGTGGCTCCATTTCTCATCCCAGAGGATCAACAGAGAAGGCTGCTGGAATTTCTTCCCCTCTTCTTAAAGGTTTGTTCTCTTTGTTGCCTTTGGTGCAGATGCCAGTTTGAGTTTCTCTTGCCCTATCCATTCTGTGGTCACCCAAACAGCCAGTGTAGTTAATTGAAGCAGGATCCCTTTAGGGGATAAATTCTTTTACTCTGTTGGAAGCCTGGAGAAGCAGTTTCTTGTCCTCCTTTTATCTACCTAGCCTGCTAGGTTAGCATGAAAAAAGTACATGGGGGAGCACTGCTTCACTTTCATAAGTGGCTAAATTCTATTCTTGAAATCAAGGAATGAGACAGGCGTCTTACAAAGAGTGTACCCTGTGAAGAAGTCACTTTATGTCTGCCTCATCTATTTTATTACTTAGTAGGGGCTGAGCACAGTTTCAGTCTGGGAAAATGTGGTTGTGGCATGCAGCCAGTTAGGGGAAATGCAGGTGTCCAGCCTTAAGATGGAATTTTGGGGTTAATGAAAATGCTGATGTCTAATTTTAGTGCTTGAGAGAGGAGTTGGGTAAGAGATGAGGAAACCGTGGAGTGAGAAGAGGAAGGTCATATCGTGGGTGAGGGACACAACTGAGAGCTAGAACATTTTAGTTAGCAGGCTGCCCTACAGCTGCCATCAGCCAACGATTTCTGAGATGAACATATTGAAAGGTGAATCTAGAAGAGCTCTGTAATGAATGGGAGCCTTATGGGTTGGTTTTCTTTGCTAGAGTCTGTGGAATATACAGGAAACTGTTTGAGTGGACCATACAGACAGAATGGCAGAGCATATGCTGAGTGAAGCAGAAAACCTGGCTGATCTTTAAATGTACCATAGTGATGTACTAGTACGGAAGAACTGTTTTTCTCTTGGATTACCTTGGATATTTATGGGTATTGAATCTGCATTTTTAAACTCTCACTGTGTCTTTCAGAAAGAAAATAAAAACATCTCTTTGGTGAAACCATATTTTAATGATGCCATATTTCAGGTGTCCGTACTTGTGAGTTCTCGGTGCTCTTGAGTGACCGAGCTCAGATCCATCTGTTTCCTACCTACATGAGTTGGATTTCCAAAATAGAAGTCAGTGGGTAGGTGAGGGAAAAAAAATAGTTAATGGATGGTCACTGTTTATATGGAAGCACTGTGAGACATAAAAGGGGACACTCTGCATTTTGAACTGAGTAGGAAAATCACTGTGTTCAGGGCTGTGAAGTCTTTGGTGTCCATGACAGTAAAGCAGAAATAGCTTCCAGATAGTCATAAACATTTCACTCAGCTGGATGGAGAATGAAGCTTTGAAGCTTGTAAGTCCTGGCGCACAATGAAATCACTGTGGATGCTGGTGTCAATGAACAGCACTGAAACTGGTGCAAACAACTGAGTTGTGGGTAGGATCTGGAGATGCCCATGGTGAAGAGTTTGCTGTGTTTGAGTACAAGCTTGCCCTGGTCCAAGGCAGTGCGGAGAGAACGAGTGGAAGGGTCTGAAAAGACAGTGAGTGTGTAGCCTGGAGTCTCAGAAGTGGCCTTCTCATTAAATCTAAATGGTCCTACAGATATTTTGTTTAGTGAACAAAGCTTTCACTTTTCACCACTTCCTCTCAGCGTCTGGATTTGTTTGCATAGAAGAGTGTCCCTCCCAAACCAAGGGCTATATTTGAACAGAAGAACTGTTTCTCTCTGTGCAAGCCTGTCAGTGGAAACAAATATTTCTGTCTTTGCAAATGGCACTACATGTGCTGTGGTGGTCTTTGCTGTCTTGGGAGCTCACCACTGAGCTCACCATCAGGCACCAAATTACTGGCTTTGCAAAGGGGTAGCATTCCTTTCTCAGGCTCAAAAGAATGCATGTCAAAGTCAGATCGGGGCTGATAATCTGACAGTTTTCTGTAGAGGAGCACCTCCTTGTCCCATGGATCTGCTTTTAAAATGGCATGCTGAAAATTTCACTGTTGGCTTTTTTTTCTGAGGCAGCCTTACAAGAGGTTACAACCTTTTTGTTTGGAGTGAGAGCCATCTATTTTTATTTATTTATTTATTTATTTATTTCTCCTAGAGCTGTTTTCAGATCTCTTGTTCTCTTGATCTTTCAGATCTCTTGTGTTCTTTCCTGACATGGTTTAACCTTAGCCAGCAATCAAGTACCACACACCCCCTCACTTACCCCTGCAATCAGTGAAATTGCAGAGAAAATTGGAAGGGTTAAAGAGAACACCATCACTCCAAACATCTCCCACTCCTTTCCTCCTTCTTCCCCCCGCTTTATATACCGAGCAGGATGCTCTCTTGTCTGGAATGTCCCTTTGGTCAGTTGGGGTCACCTGTCCTGGCTGTGTCTCACCCCAGCCTCCCATGCACCCCCAGCCTCCTCGCCAGCATGGCAGCACAAAAAGGCCTTGGCTCTGTGTAAGCCCTGCTCAGCAATGGCAACATCTCTATTATCACCCCTGTGTGCAGCACAAATCCAAAACACAGCCCCATCCCAGCCACTGTGAAGAAAATTAACTCCACCCCAGACCAAACCAGCACATTTCCTCTTGAAGATCCATGGAAACCATATGTCCTTAATGCTTCTAGTGTATTAACTCATATCAACAAACAGGCTTTGCTATGCAAGACAGTCTCTCTAAACTGCTTCCTCCTGTTTTTGTAAGCAATGTATTGCAGGCTTTATGTGAAATTTTTCTATTGAGGTTTTCCTGCCTCAAATTTACAATTAAATTGAAATTCTAAGATCTCAAAGTTTCTGAGTTCTGTTAGAGCTTTAGTTTTTGAATGCCATGTAGTGAGCATGAAGTAAACAAGTTGTGGTGAGATGAGATTATATACAACATCTTTAGATTTACTGATCATTAACTAAGTATGAAAAGCTAGAATGCCTTTCATGTGGTGATAATTTTTTGGAGTGAAATTTTCAAAGGACTGAGAAAGTTGTCACTGAACAAGGGTGATAAAAGTTATAAAATCTGGAAGTCTTAGGAATTAAAAATTGGACAGCAAAGCAGTAAATTCTCACATGTCATGATAAATAAGCAAATAAATTTTAGTACCAGTACTTTAGGGTCAAAGGACAGTTGTTCCCAGGAGGCAAGATGAGTATTGCTAAGAGACTGGCAATGTTGTACATATGCATGTCCATCGTGAGTTTCCTTTCTGAAGGACTGAACTTCACAAGCCTTAGGGTTGTAGAAACTGATTTCCTAAATTTCAGTAATTCTTGCAAAAAGGGGATTTTGAATTCTCAAAGGAAACTTTGCTACCGAATATATTCATAATGGAGAAATGAATTTTTCATTAGCTTAGCACTTGATTTTGTGCCCTAAGAGTGAGATTCTTCCCCTCCACTTTTTGTAGATATGCTAGTGGAGCTTTGCACTGCTTTGTAGGTGTTTTAGTCCAGAAGTGTGACTAGAGCATTTTGGCTTTGCATCATTGATTTAAGAGTACATTGTGGAGGATCTGGCCCTTTAACTTTTAGTCATCATGTCCTTCCCCGTAAGACTTTTACTCCCTTCCTATACCAGCCTCCTGCTGGCTTGGGGAAGCACATCTCAGTTTCAGCTGTATATGTTGTGAAGTTCTTACAGAAACCACGTCGTTTTCGCCTGTTTAACAGTGGACTCTGTGGGAGTCCTCTCCCTCTTTGGAAGATTTTTCTCTTGCTTTTCCTTTGCTGTCTCGATCATGCAGATGCCAGGGCATCTCTACCTTTTTGTTTTAGAGTGCTTTAGCTCTTACTCAGTTGGCTGGAGAGAGGGGTCACCAAGCAGGAGACACCTGAGGTGCGGAGGCTCATTACTCACTGATACTACTTGACGTAGAAGGAAAAGATGTGGGAGGGAAATGTCAGCCATCTGCTCGTGATTCAGGCCTGGGCTGGAAGTCATTTTAATGTGCCTTGTGTATCTTCCCTCTTGGTACCTCAGAAAGTATCAGAATGTTCTATTACATGGCTGGCTTTTGAGCTAGCATCTTTCCATGAACCGTGGAGTAGGAAGGGCAGATGGTAACAGCAGACACAGGGAACTTGTGGCAGAATCTTAAATATGTAGAAACAGGTTTAAGAGAAAGAAAGAAAGTCAGATTACTTTGATACCATATTATTTGAGTTTCTCCTAAAGGCAGACGTCCTACAATGGAGTCAGGTTGATATACTTCCAAATACAGATCTTCTATAGGCTCAGACATGAATATGAAATTAATTAGATCTGTTCCTAAAGGAAGGTGTATTCTAAAGATTGGTGTCTGACCCTCAGGAAGAGGACTGACAAAATCAAATCAGAACATTAGTGGCCTGCTTTGTAGGGAGATGGACTAGTAGCATTGCTATGGACATTTGATTACTGCTCTCTGCTGTGTATGGTCTGAACCTCTAAAATTTATCCTGCTCTTTCCGTTAGCAGACGAGTGAACACAGCAAGGCCTTTCTGAAGTGTTAAGAGGATGTTCATCTTTGAGGAAGAGGGGCTGAAATCTGTCACTGCTTTCTTCTGAAAAAGGGCATAGCTTAATGACTAACAATGTGTATTCTTAACTGGCTGTAGGTTTCTTGTCATTGTGCTTCCCCAGCTTGCTTCTGTTCTTTACAGATCTTCCCTCCCTTCTGCGTCAGAGGTGGAGGAATTGGTGGATCTTGCTTCTGCAACTGAGTGTCTCTGAAAGTAACTTATGGTCAAAATCTGAAAAAACTAGTTTGCTTTTAATATTATTGATTGATGAAAATTAATAATAGGCAGACTGTGCAATTGCATTTCACTCTTGTAGCACAGAAAGAAGAGTTGGGTGCATTTTGCTTATTGACTGCAGTAAAATGAAGTAAAAAGTAGGTGCTTGTCTGATTACTGAGAGATGACTGACACTTTGTCCACAAGCTGCCATCTGTGATGAAAGAAAAGAATTGAAAGCAACGGCAGGGAAGGAAATAATATTTGTGGAGGATCTTCATTTACAAAGAGTTGCACCGATTTCTTGGCAGAAAGTATTATGGGGTGTCTGATCCAATTTTTTTTAGGAAGACATATGTCATTTTTCTTCCTTTCATCCTTGGGGCTTACAGCATGATCTTTCAGAGCTTCTAACAGGAGGAGACTTTTGTAAAAAACCTTTTTCAAGGTTGCTGAGAACAGAGGTGTCTCAGACTGGTCTTTAGAGGTTAATGCTGAACTATTGCTAATACATAAATGTGTGTATCATCAGATGTTTTATATAAAAGAATTGGCACCTGATTCTCAGAGGCCAGTTGGGTGCAATAGTATTAGTCTGCTGGAATATTTTCTTTATTGATCTTTATTTTTTTCCCTCAAAGATAGGGCTAAGAAACATTTAAGAGGAGTTTGTTTGTCAAACGCAAGGAATCAACAAGTCTAACTGTTGTTTATCTAATAAGTTTTGCACTTAATTGCTTGTCCATTCTTGAACAAGTGAGTTATAAACTTATAAATAAATTGTTTATAAACTTGTCTATAAATTTGTTTCTTCAGGGTGCTTGTCATATTTTGAAAGGGACTAGCATAATTTTTGATAAAAATAATTAGTGACACAGGATATGACCAACATTTATATTGTTTGGATTGTATTCAGTGTAGAAAATATTGTAAAAGCTCTCTAGTAGGTGCATTACATGATTCAAAAGGTAGTTCCAGTTTGACTTCTGTATCTGTAGTGTCATACTCCTGCCTGTCTGGGAAATACTGCTTAATGGACTATACTGACTAGGGAGGGAATTTTCTAGAGGTATGCTTATGCCTTATGCTCATTTATTTATATTTATTGGTTTTTGTCAATCTACCAAAGACATGATGCGTCAGAAAGGACTTAACAGTTACACTTGGATTTCAGGCCTGGGAACAGTCTGCTGGAGTAATCATATTCCCCAACATTCAGCTGTTAGCCAGTGAGGTTTCCAAGCTTCTGACTAAAGAAATTAAGAGGAACCTCAATGGCAAACCTGCAGGTAATGATCCCATACCTTATCCGTTGGATCCAGTTATTCTGGAAATGTGTGTCTTTCAGCTGTACTCTGTGCTGGAAATAAAGGGGGAACAGGAAAATTCCTTGCTGTGTAGCAAGCCAGATATTTTAGTGGGTGTGAGCCAGCACTGGTTTGAGGCGATTGCACTGAAGCTTTGGCCTTGTATGCTGTGCCGATCTCGGGTTTGGAACTTTTGTAGCTGGAAATGTGCAATGTATAATGCATGTAAGAGTTAAAGTGTAGGTTATACGCTATTCTGAGGAGCTTTCTTAAATGAGAAAAATATTGCTAGCCACACATGGCTTTCCTGGTGGCTGTTGTACATTCTTTGTGCTGTCAGCTGCCAGGCTTCATGAACTGAGTTGGTATTCTCAGTGAGGTTTCAGTTTGAAATGGGTAGTTTACAGGAACTGAGCTTGATGCTGAATCAAAATCACTTTGTTTTTCTGTTTACTTTAGTGGACTGCTGGTACTGTAATTTTGTTAAATTTGTCATATCTGTTAAGAAAGCATAAATGCAGCATTTTCATCTTTCACTACAGAATTAAAATTTAATATTTTTGTGATAACAGAAGAAGCTCGTCTGGCTTTGGAGCAACTGCTGCAACCAAAAGGGGAAGCAGGAGATGGCCATTTGCTCCTGAAATCAGTTTATCTGCTCTCACAGACTGACTTGGTAAGAGAAATTACTATAAAGCGTGGTTTCCTTTTTATTTCAGAGAAACTGTGTAAGCACTGCAACGGTAGAACACCCAAATCTCAGTATTTGCATTATCCCTAATATTTTGAGCCAAGGTATACAGTTAAACGACACACCATCAGGTTTGTAGGCCAGGCTTTTCTAAAGGAGAGAAGTAAGCATTTTGTGCTTTAAGATACTTTTTTAGTTTTGATCATCAGACAGCTGGTTTTTCTAGTGTTGCTCTGCTTCTTTTCCCCCCCATTGTGTATCTTTTTGTGTATTCTTTATCGCTCCAGCTTACATATCAAAAAGATGACTAGTAAGAATCTGTCTGGTAATACAGTGGTTGGCTTTTCAATCCTGATAGCTCTCACTTTGAAGCGTTTCACAAACTCTACTTGTACAGCCATCCCAAATGCAGACAGGCATCAGGAGTACAGCCTGCTGATGGACATCTGTGGTGCGTTTATCTGTGACAGTTAGTTAAACAGTTTGTCTTAGTCTTTCTTGTTCAAAGACACACAAAAATAAAATCTTACTGTCAGATTGTAGTGGATATGTTCTGTGTCATAAGGAGCTCTATAAAATTATATGTATATAGCTAGTCACAACATGAAATTTCTGATGAGATTTGTGTTTTTCACAGATTTAAGATGTTGCCACGTTTTGTAGCGCACATACACACAAAACTTCATATCACAAACCTCATTCTTCTGTTAGTTTGGTGCTGATTTTTGTTATGATTACTATGTGCCAAGCACAAACACTGGGACTCCTCTGAAAGTTCTACGCAGCCGTAGCGAAGATGGGAAGAAACTAAGTGTTGAGAAACACTGTGAAGAAACTGTCACTTGCATTGACAAAACCTGTAATTAGAAGTGTGTGTGCAGTTATTCAATATGTTAAAGTGAAGACATTATAGCTAAACTGCTGCTATGCCGACTCAGGGAGGGAATGGAGAATTCATGATTTCAACATACGAGGCCTCTCTAGCTGCAGGGTGTCCTGGAAAGTAATGGCAAAGGGGACCCCGTCTGTCCGCAGCCTTGCTGCTGGTTCAGGTGGTACTTAGTTTGTAGGCTGTGTGCTTCACTGGCTGCAGGTCTCCATATGCAGGACAGAGTACCTCTGCCAAAGCTGTAGTTCAGCTGGAGTGGGAAGTCCTGGGACAGCTACAGCAACACACGGTGTATTTACTTCTGCCAAGGGGATTTTACAGCTGTGCTATGTGACTGCCAGTCTTGTGTGCCCTAGAGCACTCATGAGGATAAAAAGCTCAAGTAGCTGTTTCATCTGCCATGACTATTCTCAGTGTGTAGAACCACAAGGAAACTGTGGTCAGCTTCTGGAGGCACTGATCTTTATTTTTCCTACTTAGAGGACTATGTGGAACATCATTGGATCTGGACTTCCAGCTGCTCTGCTGCAGTGTCTGTACCTTTTCTTTACTGTCCCTCTGAAGAAAGCCAGTGACGATGGAGAGACAAGCGAGGATGATGACCAAACTCAGGAAATGCTTGTTAAGGTGAGATGTGAATTTGGGAATTCATTTGCCCTGGGGTCTCAGATGTTCACTTAGGCTCTTAGCTGTTCATTTGTTTTAAACTGCCAGAAAACCTATATGTTTGGACGGAAAATGTTTGAATAAGCATCAGGAGCCATATAAAACATACAAGCTATATCTTATTTTTTTATTAAACAAAACAACATGACTTTAAGTGGGAAAAATCCATTAAGAATATCCTAGTGGTATTTTTCCTTGTTCATTTCACTGCATCCTTTCTCCTGGCATTAGTATCAAACTCATAATCTCCTTCCCCAATGGATTTTTCTTCATCTCCTGGGTATCTCTAGAGGTGTTTATTGTAGCTGATGTTTATTTGCTTTTCAGATAATGCTTAACATGTACAAAGAGGAACAAGGCGTAGAGGAACTTCTGGCAGCTGATAAGCTTCAGTCATTAATTATAGCAACTGCTTCTCTCTGGGGCCAGTGCAGCCACTCTTGGAAAGTACCTACAGGCCGTGTGCTAAGAACAATTTCAAAGGCTCAGACCAAAAACAGCATTGTGTACCTACAAGGTTTGGTTTAGTAAACTGGCTTCTCCTTTCCTCATAGCTCCACAAGTCCCAATTTCTTAGAAGTGAAAAAACAGTCTTATAATGCACAAAATACCATCAGTATTCCATGTCATGGAGTAAATGCATATAGATATTTTTATTTTTTAAAATGAAAATTTGGCTTCCTGGGTGAGATGGAAAGAACTATTTGGACATTTTGAAGCTGCCGTGGAAGGACTGGTCATGAGATTAGACAAGAAAACTAGGCTTCATTCCTCAGAGCAAAATGTGTGTACCCCATTATATATGCTTCATTGAGCAAAGAATTAATCTGTGAACTCCGCACAGAATGTGTGATTGACTTAGTGGGAGACAATTAAATCTGTTAGTCTCTGCTTATCTTGTACTCAGACAGCTGGATTCACTCTATATGAATTTGGTGAGTTGGGGGGTTGAAAGCTTATACTCCTGATTAAATCAGTTTCTGGGAGTTAAGCAAAGAAATGCATGTATATTGTAAAGCCAGCAATGCTCTTCATGTAGCTTCTGAAATGAGTGTGATATTCATATATCCTCTTTACTTTTCTTTGTAGAAAAATAATTAACTGACTCCTATTTTACTGGGAAATAGCTTTTCAAATTTGTTTCATTTTTGTTAGTGACTTTAAACTTGTTTGACTGCCAGTTCTTAAATACTTCCTGTATTTTTTTTTTTCACAGCTGTGGACTGCATTAAAATAGCGGTTCAGAATCTCTTTACACTGGCTAATACTCTACCTGCTTGTGATGTGTGTGAAGCTGCTAGTATTGTCTTGTGCTTTGTGAAAGATTCTTATCCTGTATCATCAGCTTTATTAACAGAGTTTGAAAATAATGATGGCTACCAACTCCTGCTAAAAATTTTACTCAGGTAAGAGAGGTTTTTAGTAGGCTTCTGGAGGATGGTAAAACTTAATTTTCAGAATGCATAGTGGTCTCTTAAAATATGAATCGTATAGGTAACTGTGTGGATGCAGAGCATTGCTGTATTAGGAAGGGAAGCAGTACATAACTTTTTCTACTCAAACCATATCAGAAGGAGAACAGTATAGGAGAAGTTAGTTTGCAGGTGGGACAGGGACTTTTTGAACGTGAGACAAAGGTTCTTCATCAATTAGTATTACAGAGGATGTAGGTCAGAGACATTTCTCTCAGTTAAACTGAGCTTTTAATCCAGGAATGCAGTAACCTAGGGAGGGAAACACTATCTCCTTGCTGTGCAAAAGCAAGAAAACAAAACCCACCCAAACTTGCATCTGAAATGTTTACATTCTTCAGAACTGAGATGAACGTAAACATATCAGGAAAAATCCCCACTAGTTATCCTAATCCAAAGTATGAAGCAGAAACTGTTACTCCCCTTGTCAACTTGTGTTGTATCACCAGGCTGGGTTTCTTTAATATCATTTGAAGAGAGCATTTCTAGATCTTTTTGTTTCCATTCTGGCTTTGCCTATTCTTGTACTATTTCTCCAACACTTGTGAAAACTTTGCTCCCTGAGCAACGATTGGGGTGGGGAGGCTATTTTGTAATTTGGATTTAGAGGATCGTAAATTGAATCATGAAGTCAAAGATATCTGTGAGTGACTATGGTGCTCATGATTTTTGAATGGCACAAAATTATTAATTTCATTGGAAAAAAAAAATTCTGTTTTTCTGGCAGTGTTTTCTTTAGCTACCAGAGACTGTCTAGATTTTCCTTATAAATAAACTGTGTTGAGATTCATATTTCTGATTAAATTCTATCCATATAAGAGCAGAAAACACGGGACCTTTTTTAGTAAGGGCCATGAATATCCCCATCCTTTTCAACTGATGTAACTAGGCTGAAGAGACAGAAATAACAGATACTCAGGGCTTTGGATTAGTCTTCGTTCCCCGCATATGCTGGCATAAAGGGATAGATGAAGAGGTTCTTTCCAGAATGTTTTGTGGGAGCAGGTACCCACTTCTCTGTTGTTTAGAACTTCTTCTTCAGGTAAAAAGAATCTTGCTAATAGCACTCTTTGAAAGAGAGCATTTGTTCTCTTTTTTTCTTTTTCATGTTTAGGTGAAACCAGAACATTTTGTTCTGTTTTCTTCTGAGATTTTTCTAACTTAACGATATTACTGTATTTCTCTGCCACTAACCCGTGCCCAGACTGATGCAGTTTTCCTTAAGAATTGACCCATCTGAGCAGTACAGGATAAGATGGTGTGATAAGCAGCTGTCTGTCCTTTGACAGACTGTCACTGCAGTCTATGAGCTATGGCAAATCTGGAGTTACATTTCAAGCTATTTCCTTACTTAGGAGAGACCTGCCATATTCATGTCTGATTCACAAAGCTAAGGCAATACAATATTTTTCCCATCCTCAGGGCTGAGATTTTTCTGTTATTTATCAATAAAGAAGTTTAGTTAGGAAGTCCCTTATCTTGCCAACCATATGCCCACCTTTTTATATGAAGTGTGTGTTTTAATTATTTGAATTCTCACAAAGTTTAAATTTTTATTCCCCAAATCAGACTTTTTTTTGTTAGCGCTTTTTTTTAAAGTTTTTTTTTTTAAGTTTTTTTTGTCCAGTTTCCTTCAGTCTGTAGGTTTTGTTCAGTGTGTGCCACCATGGTGTGGATTATTCTGTGTAGCTCCTATGTGCATACCTGATGATATATCGAAAGTGTTTTTATAATTAAGGCATGAACATATGACTATCCCAACTTTTGTTCCTAGATGCGAGGGTTTGCAGCAAAATGGAGGAGACCCATATCTGGATGAGATCTTGGACATGCTGACTTGCCTTACAACCTGTGGAAAAACTGAACTGAAAGTTTCTGGCAATATTGTACACCCGCAATTGCCACACTTTGATTTTCAACAGACACAGTCTTCTGGTAGAGTATACATAAATATACGTGCACATGTGGTTGGGTAGGTGGGTCATAGAAAAATGAAGCTCTATTCATTTTGTGTCTTAATATGGAGGAAGGAGTATGATGTGGCATCTTCACATCTATGTGTTAGTGCTGCAGCAGCCTGAATGCCACCTACATCAAACTTAAATGACTGTGTCAGCTCTAGGGTCTGATCTAAGCTCAAGAATATGCCTGCCAATCACATCCCTCATGTGTGTTGCTCTTATTTCCACTTTCAGACATGATTTAACACTATAGTTACGGTGCTTGCATACTTAAATAGCACTCATGTAGAAATGATCTCATCTGGGTTTTTTCCCCCACAGGAATGACAGTGAAAAACCTCCAGCCTTTTCAGGTATTGCAATCCATTTTCCAGAGAAGTAATGATCAGCACTTGTGTGGAAGAATCTTGGCAGCAATTGGTACCATATGGGCTTGGGACAGAGTGAACTTCTTTCTTCTGGAATGGACACTGCAACCTATCAACCAATTTACTGACATAATTCATTTCAAACCACATCCAGCCCAAGTCCAGTTCTTCAGACTGGTGGAGTCCATAGTCCTAGACCTGTCCTACGTCCCCCATGAAATTTTGAAGAAGGTTCAGTATTTGGTAAAGGAAAACATAGTGCCATTCTGTACCTTAACAGCTCTCCAGTGCCTTCTCAGCATGACCCAGAAGGACCTGTTATTCAGCGATATTTTCCGTGACTCTGGGCTCTTAGGCCTACTACTGGCACTTTTGAGGAAGGAAGCCAAGATCCTGAGGAAATCAGGTACAACTTAATGCCACTCACAGTGACCATTGAAGTAGGCAGATCAATAGGAATGAATAATCTCTTTCTACAGTAAATTTATATATTTTATATACTGAATAGCTAGATTTTTGTCTTCAAGCCAACTGGCCTAAATTTGACACATAAAGCTGGATCGTCTCTGAAATCTTTGCTGTTTATTGTTCTGTTCACTAGCCTAAACAGCTCTGGGCTCTTCTTTGCTAGTGTATGATTAATTATTCTGGATGGTACCCTTCAGCCCACACTTTTAAACAGGTCTTAATTTGGAGTTCTCTAGAATGCAAGCTTGAGATTGGAGCAAGAAAAATTCTTCCTTCCATTTCTTGTATATTGTAACATAACTTTTAATATACTGACAGCTGGAATGCATCTGCCTGCTCTGAAAGAAGGCACGGAGAAGGAATTAAATGTTGTGATGCTGAAGATGGTGGCTGCCCTTACAGCAAGGTCTGTGAGGAACACGGGTAAGGAAATACATATGACTGCACTACTTTCATGATATTTGGTGGTAAGTGGCCATAGTCTTAAGGAGCACCAACAAATTTTCTGACTTTTATGCTTCAGTCAAAAATGGAGGACAAAAGCTAGAAGTGTAGGGATAACTGCGTTACACTAGGAAGAAATGTGACAAAGGTATTCTCATCCTGCATAATGAGCTTTGTCCCAGTAGTCAGCTTCTTTCCTTCATCCATGTGCATATTCCTGAAGTGTTTATATAGCATGCACAAACTTAGCTTGTGGAAAAAAAAGTGTGTATACTTGACTCTTGTGCATTGTTTGTTCATTCAGATTTTCTTCCATTGTATCTGTTATTTGAAATCTCGATTGGATCAGGTGCATGCTGAGTAACACTCCTATATTAGTGTTAAACCTAAGAAGTCTGTGTGTAGGGAATCTTGTGGAACATCGTACACAAGTGAACACTACTGACTGCTGGAATCCACTCAATTCACTCTGGAATCCTAGAATCTTTATGTTTGCAGCATCTTGTACAGTCTAGATATACTTTCAGAAGCGATCAAAAAATTCCCTTCCTAAATGAAAGAGATGCTTAAGCTAAAAACTAAGGTGTCTTTTCCTTTTCATTCGTTGTTGTATTTGGAAGCTGTCATCTCTGACAGTTGGAAACCATTGTCATCCAATCATTTTATCCCTAGCTGTTCTTGTGCCATTCCATTTGTGTCATCTTTAGCTCAACCAGCTGCTCTTCTTACCTGTCCTGCTGTGATTGTAGAAATGTGGCACTTCACACCAACACTGAAAATCTGCCTGTAAAAACGACAAGCAAAGGACAGTTTAACTAACAAATGATAATGTATTTGTCCCTAGTTGTTCTGAAGGACTATGGAATGGTGCCATATATCAAGATATTTTTGGATGATGAGTGCTACAGGAGTGCTACTCTTAGCATCTTGGAGCAGCTATCAGTCATCAATTATGAAGAATATATGAGCATTATTATTGGGGCCCTCTGTTCTTCCACTCAATGGGAACTGCATCTGAAACTAGATCTGCTGAAGGTAATTAATGTGGCTCTTGTTTTGGCATTGTTTCCTTGGGAGCTCTTTTTTTTCAAGATGGTAAGAGCAGAAGAAAGAAGAGCCATAGGCCAGCTCTAGGTTATGGTAACTTGGGCACTTTGATTTTTAGCAATGCATATGTGGTTAATAACTTCACTCAGTATCAGATTATGAAGTATTTTGAAGACTTAAATAGTAATGCAGGATGGAGAAATGGGAATGCTAAAGGCACAATTGTATGAGCAGTTCTATGTAATGTGATAGAGAAAGGAGAAACAAATGGGCATGAAAGTGGATATGTGGAGAGAGGATGCAAGGTATGAAAGAGTAGGATTGGAAGAGCCAAGGTAGGCATGAGATGAACAGCTTCATTCTGATAAGTTTCCAAGGTTGAAATTTTGCTGTCCTTGATTTCGTCATTTCTCACAAACACAAGTATCATGTGAAAAGAAATGAGGCAATGGAAAGGAAGAATTTTATGAATGTTTGGAGGAAGAAATTAGAACTAGTCATAGCCTCTATTGACCCCAGACTGTCTGATCCCTAAGCAATGAAACAGAGGAAAGAATCACTGTGCTTTATTTTGGTTTTGGTCATAGGCATCCTGGTGAAATGCAGCAGTGTTTAAGCACTGATTTTAAAATTTCATTCTACCTTCTCTATCAAGTGTGAATGGAATTCACTTTTCTGTATAATATAGCAGCTGCTTCTGTGATAAAAGAACCATGTTACTTAGAAAAAAAAATTCAAGGGATAAAGTTTATAGCTTTGATTTGAAACAGTAAACTTTAACAATACCTGTGGAAGAGTTGAGTATGGTGTCCAAGCTAATATGAAAATAAACGCAACTTCAGTGCCTAATTTTGACAAATGATAACTGTATTAAAGCATAATGTAAGCAAATGAATTTATTTTCTTTATCCATTGGGACTATGATTGTGTTACACACAAATTCAGATTGATTTGCTAATGTATATTTAGCTGTTAAAGCCTGAGCCCAAATGCAATTAGCACTGCCGTATTCCGGTGTGGCACGTGGACAATTATGAGGAATAACAAATAATGGAATGTGTGAAATAAATTCTGTTAGCAGTAACTGAGTTAGGGGGTTTCCAGCAGACACCAGTTTTATAGATTCAAGACAGAGGAATACTAACTCATAGGCGATTAAATTCTAACCGAGTTAAAGCTGGAGGAAATGTGTTTACTGTTGACCTTCTCTGGAATGTGTTAAAGCCATCCTGATAACTTCAACTCTAAGTTATTAAATTTACTCCCTGTTCAGAAGTCTCTGCCTGGTTTGATACATTATCATACAAAATTGAATGACAGTAATAGAGTGCCCCCTCCCCCTTTAGTTCTGGCAACCCTTTCTCACAGTCCTAGATCCTGTTACAGGCAGATCTATTTCTGTTAGAAACTGTTCCTCTTCAGGAGGTTGAGAAGTAAAGGTGTTTCATTGGATATCTCTTGGGAAGGTCTACATGTAAAATTAATCCTTTCCAATGTGCAAAGGTACAGCATCAAATTTGAAAAGTCCCTGTACAAAATTAATTGTGTAACATCCCAAAAACTTGGGATCAGTTATATTCAAATGCAGTAGACTGTTTCCTTGCAAGCTCCTTTCTCACCAGTTTTAGTTCCACAGCTCTTAGTAACTTTTCCAGATTTGTTTTAAAATGGCAAGCCCATAGCATTCAAAATTAGCAAATGGTTTAAGTTGTTTTTATGCGTGTGTAATATTGTCAAGAGGCATTCACTTATAACCTGCTGTAAGCCTATTGAGGTTAGATAAAATCTAATGACTTCATTGTCTTGAGATCTTACTTTTTATGGCTTTTTTCCTCTAAGGTGTTGTGCAAACTTCAAAAATACCTTAGCTGAGAAACGGTATTCTTGTCTTTCTTAGTGAGAGGACTGCCTGCTGCTTGCAATATTCTTTGTGCTATCCCATCTCACTGTTTTTTTTTGGAAAGGGCCTTCTCAGTCATATAAGCAAAAGTCTAGTGTGGGTTCTCAATGTGCATTCAGGGCTGCAGGAAGATTTGCCTGTAGAAAGCTATGCCTTCCTGCCAGTTTCTATATGAGGGTATTTACAACTGAATCTTTACTTCCATTTATCTAGGGCTAAGGCAGGTTTCTTGAGAGAGTCAAGAGGACTGATGAAAGAACAGCCAAAGATATGAAACTACCGCTGGCCAAACTGACTAGGATACGTAAAGCAGGAAATTTGATTTCTTTGCTTCTTCCTGTGAGCACTGTTCCCTACCTGTTAGGCTGACTGCTTTAGCGGCTCCTAAGGGTGCATTCAAGTGTTGGTTGTATGATTCATTGGATATATGGGGGAAGGGAGGAGGAGACGTTGTGCAGTGATGACCTTTATTTTGAGCACCTTCACCTCCCCCCTCAAAGAGTGAAATTTCAGTGAAAGAATTTTTGTGCAAACTTGGAATTTTAAAATATTTTAAAGCTTCTTTGTCCCTTGATTTAAGTGCATCTTTTGTTTCCTTTCTTCCCAACATTTGTAGTCACTCTTGAGGATACTGGAGAGTCCCAAGAGCCATTCAGCTTTCAGAACCTGCAGTGGATTCAATGGGCTCCTGTCCCTCCTCTCAGATATGGAAGGTGCATTGCAGGACCCTCCATCTGGGCAGTGGACAGCAGTTGGACAGGATTGTATATTGGAGCTTGTTTTCTACACTCTTCAGGGGATAACTGCAGCCCTGCACCTAGACCCTGTCAACAGCAACTTCTTCCAGAGGAATGGTCTCTTTGAAAAGATGGCAGAGGATCTTGGATCACTTGGATGCTTCTGGACAGAAGGGAAAAGCCAAATTCCTGTGAGCCTTGAGAAGAAAAGGACATTTGCAGAATTCTTGGATACAGCTTTCTGTTCTTCAGAACCTCTCCCAGTGTGGCTAAAGAACTGCATTTGGATTCTGAATTTTCTTGATCATATGATCAAAGGAACCCTCCATCAGGAAAGCTACTTTAAGAAGAGGAAGCAAGAGATGGAAGAAGAATCAAAAGATGATCAGGAGGCACCCCAAGCTCAAGAAGCGCATCTTGTTACTTTCAAAAGACCAGGCAATAAATTACCTGCCTCCGCCTATATGCTATGGGGAAACCCTGAAGAGAAGTAAGCTTTTATTTGCTACAGGAAATAGAGTACTAAGATTGGTATGTGCATTTTATATGGTAGTATGCTGAGGTAAGGTGTGATATAACCTGCCAAGGGCAAACAAATCCGTTCAGTCCCAACTCCCAGGCCTCCAGGCAGCAGAAATCAATGCTTTTGGAAAGGTAAATGATGATAAAATTAGGGCATAAGGATTTAGTGCAGCAGTGGGACACACAACCCCAAGAGTTGCAGAGTTTATGTTGAAGATTCTGACACCTGAAATGTGGGAGCAGGAATGGAGTCTAAGAACAGGGTTGCTGGGGCTTAAAGCTTGTGCTTAGTCACTGCTTGAACCTGCCCTGATCAATTTTGACTTTTTCAATTTTGTGGAAAGCTGCTTCCGGTCATTCAATACATTAAAAATAAAAGTTACTCTAAGTTATTTTAAATGCCCTCTCATGCATGTGTGTCCAAACACATGTGTGCAGACACACCCTTATTTATTCACGCTGAAATAGAGAAAATTGGAAAAGGAACAGTCATGCTGCCTCCCTCATTGGATGAAGGTTTATATCCAAATATATATATCCTTTGTAGGAAGGGAAGACTATACCAGAAATGAGCATAGCTGTCAGATGTGAATCAGTTCTGAATAACTTGCATTTTGTAACTCATGAGATCTTCTGTCCCTTCATTTGACTGTAGCTTTATCTTGAATATCTCAGTCCTTTTATCAAATTTACATTTCTGGTTGGCGTTATGCTTAAAAAGGCTAAGTTAATAAGTGTGAGATTCCTTCAGCCTTTACTGTAGATTATTGCAAAGTCATCTTCTAATTTCAAGACCAAGACATGACGTCTGCCACTTGTAGCAGAAGTCACTGAAGTCAGCAGAACTCTTTCCCTGAGTACTGAGGCAGGCTGAATAAGCATTTCTGGTTATATTTATACTTGTTTGAAGCAAGTAGAAAAACGTGTGGTGGATTTCTTTGTTCCCTGTGCAGTGGATTTTAAAGTAGTCATGAAGATGTTTGCTCCCTGTCACCACTCTTTAAATTACACTGGAAGTTTCTGGTTAGATACTCAGTGCTGGGGAGAGGACTTGGCAGCTCGGGAGGAATGAATGCTCTTTTCCAAGCAGATCTTCCTAGCCTGATTTGGGACAACATGGGTCCATGTGCAAAGGGTATATAGATGGTGGTAGCTGTGAGAAGTAGACTGTCTGTTGCTTAAGTGTGTGTATAAGGGAGGCCCAGGGATGGTAAGGGAGAAAGAGTAGGTTGGGGCACTGCTGGGAGGAGTGTGGCTCTGTCTTCGGATTGTCTTTCTGAAGTCACTAGGTCTGAAACGAGCAAGGCTTCCTATGTCCTTGTGCTGTTTTGCCTGCAGAGACATGATGCTGTACAGTAACTGAATACCACCTGTGTAGAAATTAATCCTATAAACTGTGACCCTTTCAGTTCACGGCATCTGATTTGGGACTGTTTGTCTTGGTTCTGGGATGTGAAGGAAGGAAGCCAGATTAGCTAGGGGTGGTTGGAGACTGTCCATGACAAGTGTATGCAAACACAAAAGAGGAACATGTACTGAAAAGCTGACAATCTTCAAGCCATACGGTCTGTATCCTTTTCCAGCATGAAATTTTATGAAAATAAAAATAAGAAATCCCATAGTTTCTGCAAGCCTGTTGTTCCCCTAATGCAGCTTCCTCTTAGCTGCACTCCACACTCACACTTCCCCCTGAAAAGGTTTCAGGCAGCAGCTATGCAGCTGGAAAGGAGGAACTTGAATGCAGTCAGTGTAAGTGGCCTGTGATGCCCCATCTTGCAACATATATTTAATATTCCCAAAGAGTCAGGGAAAGGAGGTGATCCTGCAGGAGCCTGTGACTAATACATAGGAAAGTTAGCATTTTAATGCTGGATAATATTCTAGCCCCTTCCACTGTCCTGTGGTCAATGATGCTGCAAGCTTCTGGGACACAGGGGAATTGACCCTGTCATTCCCATCTCAAAACCAGCCCTCTGTGTTCCTGCTCCTGCAGTAATGTTTGAAACACCTTTTGTGACAGATGGGATCTCTGGTTTTCCTTTGGTTCCTGGTGATTAGACATAGCTTGCTGCAAGCTGTGTTAACTGAGGCTGATCTCTCTGGGAGGGAAGCCCTTCTTTGTGCCCACCCAAGCAGCATGGCTGCTGCAGCTGCTGTTACCACAGACAGCTCACTGTGCTAATGGCTCTTCAGGTTCTTTGTGACATCTCATTTTGTCCCCAAACCCTCTTATTTGTCTTATTTTTAAGTAGCACCAGTGCAGAGCAGATTTGCAATTCACACGATGATACTGGTGAGACAGATGGAGTAGAATCACGGGGCTGACTGGATCGCCCTGGGGCAGGAGTGTGAGAGACGGGGTGTTTGCAGAGGCGAGGAGCTGGTACAGGAAGACAGCTTTTGTACTAAGACAGGCCATAAAATGAGGACATCAGAGAAAATCACAGAGAAGGCTGGAGATAAGGCTTATATAATATTCTTAGAAACCCTTCACAAGCCTTGTTGCCCTTCTCTACACACACTCCAGCACCCCAATGTCTTTGTAGTGAGAGGCCCAAAACTGAACACAGCACTCGAGGTGTAGCCTCACCAGGCCCGAGTACAGGAGGACGAGCACTTCTCTGGTCCTGCTGGCCCCACTGTTTTTGATACTGGGCAGGATGCCAGTGGCCTTGTTGGCCACCTGGGCACACTGCTGGCTCATGTTCACCTGGGCATTGACCAGCATGCTGAGTTTGTTTCCAGCCAGGCACCTTTCCAACCATAATTTCGTTCCAATTGATTTTAGTGAGCTTGGATTTTTCTCTTTTAAAATGGTGTGGGTTTTCTCAGGGAGATGGGTTTCAGTGTACATTTTTTCTTTGACATTTAAAAACTTGCCCACACTCATGTCAAGTACAGGTGTATGTATCCACACTCAAAACACTGCTGCAACAGCTCTTTATACCAGACCTGACTGTGATTTATTGCACAGAAAATATTGCAAATGAGCAATTTATTTAAAATTATCTTTCTTGAGGGTGCAGTAAGAATTATTTGTCACTGTGTGGCAGTGTGCTACACATTACTCCCTGTTCTGCTGTATCAGATGAGCCTTTTTGGGAGTGTTTAACAAACATTTAATTGCAGCCTTTTTACCCTCCTTTATGTCCATTGTAAAACCATTTTGTGGTTTTTTTTAATGCTTACTCTTA
The DNA here is from genome assembly GCA_013397755.1 of Cnemophilus loriae. NCBI lineage: Eukaryota > Metazoa > Chordata > Aves > Passeriformes > Corvidae > Cnemophilus > Cnemophilus loriae. The sequence continues at coordinate 912,950 of VZTF01005101.1, read as the reverse complement.
TACTCGTACCTTGTGTTTTATGCAGTCCATAAAGCATATTGTGCTTTATTTCGTGAGTCTAATTAGAGCCATTAGATGTTGCCTTTGCTTTTCTTCTAAGATCTGCTTGGGACAGATGTTCCTGACAGTGCACATCGCAAGTCCAGTTCAGAGATGCACCCAGAAATGCTGATGATACTCTGAACAGGATGAGCCTGTAGTGCCTAAACTAGAGTTTCTGCTGTGCTGTGGGTTCATCTTTGAGATATATCTGACCTCTAGCCTGCATCATGGCATTAGCAGATCTTCTGTGTGATGTCTGATTCCTCAGTTCCTTCCTGTGCCTGAATATAAAAAGGTCATAAGTGGCAAAAATGAAAACTGGTGGGAAAGCAGATAGTCAACTTTAGTTTACTACTTTAGGCAAATTCTGGTGTTGGGAGGAGAGGGTGGCATACTGATTTCATCAAGACATCTCACATTTGCTTATTTCCATTATGTTTTAAAGTACTGAAGTTACTGTATAACTCAAGTTTATAAACTCCTAGAAAATAAAAGGATAACACTGGTTGTGGACTGATGCATCAGCGATTCCTCTGGTTGTCTGTTTTCTGTTCTGCAAAGGCAAACTTTGTTTAAAGACGCTGCTGCACATCTTTGAATGTGCAGGTCCCTGGGATGTCAGCTCATGAGCAGGTGATGTCCTGTCTTTGTTACTCTAAGGAGGGTTCCAGCTGTTCTGGGTCATTTGTACTGTTTGCTTAGTTTCCAGTGCTGAGCCTGGTTGCTGCTAGGAGGATTCAATGCTGTGCTCTGCTGGAACATTGTTAGACCCTCTTTGCTGTTGTTACTGATAATTATGATGCGTCTTTTTACTGCAGGTTGGAAATGAGAGACTGCACCATTGTACATCCAGGTGCTGTCTGTGTCATGGTGAGGTTGTTGCCAAAGCTGTACAAAGAAGGACATGCTCAGGTGAGTCTGAACGTATCAAAATGCCATCTAAACAGTGTCTTCTACTTCTCTGTAGCTTCATTTCCAGGAATTGCTTACTCTTTGCAAATGTGGCAGTACTAAAATTTACCTAAAACACTGTCAGGAGGGACGGCACAAATTTCACTGAGTCAACAGATGTAGGAACAACAAAGACTCTTGGCTGTCAGTTTGCCTAAGCATTTCTATACCTGTCTGATGCAGTACATGGATTTTGGTCCCAGAATACTTATTGCAAAGGCATAATGTAGAAGTGCCTTGAAAACCATTTAAAGTATTGCCAACAGGCCTAGCAACCAGAACAGTCTGACTCTTCAGACCTAATGCTCTGTAAACTTATAATGCAGCTTAGAATGAATTTTTCTTTGTCAAACCTTCCACATATATACACACCCACTCTGAATATGAAAAGATACTGCCTGTATTGTATTGGCTATTTGGTCTAAAATAGTTGAATGCAGTCAAAGTACATATAGAGAGACTGAAATAAAACCAGGTTGTTCATCCAGAGCTATGAAAGGGGCAAATAACTGCTGGCACATTCCAACTGTTTATTGGAATCAAGCCATCAGCTAGTGAAATATTGTTAATTACAGTAATTAATTTCTGAAAAACAAGTGGAATGGTTAATTGGATGAGAGTGTCATCAAGAAATTGGAGTTGGCTCTAGGACTTGAGTTCTGTAGGAGAGACAGAACCTCTCAGATCCTCAGTAGATGGCAGTGTTTTTAAAAGTATGAAGGACTAGTGCACAAATTCCAGCAATTTCAGTTATGTATTTAAGTATTCTCGTATTTTCTTTTTTCTCTCACTTCTATTTTCTTAGTCAATAAGAAAGTATTACTGGTAGTGTTTGTTTAGTACTGCTGTTGTGAATATGATTGCCTCAGGTAAAATTGGACCACTATTATGCAAAGTCCTGAGTCAAACTCTAGCCAGGCGTTAACAAATGTCTTGAAGAGTTCTCACAAAATAACCGAGAAAAAGGATAGAGGAAAAATAGAATTTTCCTGGCTGTTGCTATTCAAAAATCATTGAGAGAATTAATAGAATATTTCAGAGCTTGGGAAGCTCACTGATGCTGCCAGATAGACATGAAAGGCTGGACTTTAATACCTTCAAGCATAACATATACCACTGAATGAATCCTTGTGCAAGGAGATTCTACTTGGAACACAGGAGTCAGGTAAGATCTGATGCAAAAGGTTTAACCTCAGTGGCTAGTGAAGGGGAGCTACTTGGTAGAAGAAAAATAACTGAAGGAGTTACTCTTTGGGTAGATATATTCTGTCCCAAACAGGGTACTTTTTTTTTTCTAGTGCCACAGTGTTTGGCAGCTAGAAGAGAGATAAAATAATGGCTTTGTGGATGTACTGCAGACTTTCATAAAAAAGTCTTGAGGGGCTTCTTGCTCTGAATTTAAGACTGAATCAAAAAGCACATTTTTTAGGAGCAAATGTGGAGAAGAAGAGGCAATAACTCATCTCTTTCTGCTCATTTTAGTGCCATGGTAGATATTTTAGGTCCGAGTATCCAGGAGTAATCTGGAAAAATCTTTAGAATCAGTTCAGGTCACGTGCAATTTCTTTGCTTTCACAGAATTGGCAATGAGAAAGCACAGCTTTTACAGAAACATTAATGGAACTCAATAAAATTAATGTACTTTTGATTCTGACCCTCAGAAATAATATCAATTTCCTGTCAATTTTGCAACTTCTCAGTGACCTTTGTCAGACCTAAGAAATGATGGGCTGAAGCAATGTTGAGCCTGTCAGCATAGGAAACCCAGTAGCAGACAGTAAAACAGGTGATTTTGCACTTCAACCACTTCTCATACTTTCTGGAATGAAAGTTAAAAGCTGAGGAGAATAGATTTGTGGATGTATGTTCCTGCTATTTCTAGGTATGATAAAAAAATAATTTGAATGTCATGGGTACAGAAACTTGCTTAAAACTTTAAAACTGACTAAAGAGTTTTCAGTCAGTAAACAGTCTTTGAATCAGTAAACTGTATTTACAGGACCTTGCTCATGTTCATGCCTATGACTGGAACTAGGCCAGTTTCCATCAGACTCCATGTTGTTTGACCAAATACAAGATAGATTTTCCTTTTCTTAATATGTTGGCTGTTCAGTGATGAAAGATAGCATTGTACGTGTTTCAAACACTTAGTAAATTGAGACAGGTTAGCATCCACTTTAGATAGGTGGCCCAGGATGTTCACAGTGTACTTTCTACCTTAAAAAGAAAGAAGTCTCCTCTCAGACACATCTCATCCTTGACTGGAATTTTAAGATTCCAGAGTGTCATGACAGATCTTTCCCATTTGTAATGTCAGATACAGAGATCACCTAGATCTGACAAGGCTGAGTAAGGAAAAAGAACTTTTGAGAAGAGAATAAAAGCATGATTCAGTTCTGTCCCATCATCCTGGCAGGTTTCTTGTCAATACCAACAAAAAAAAAAATCCTCACACAATTCATCATATAAATTATTTATACTTTTGCTAAATAATATTATTGCTTCCACAGCTGGATTTTTTCTTTTTGTGTTCATCCATGTCTCTTGTATGATGAACTGCCATCATAGTCACTGTTGTGAAAGTAAAATATTGTCCATCAAATAAGGACTTTGCACCTTTTAAAAAGACCCTTATCCCTGTTTTAAATTTAGGCTAAATGACTTGTTCTCCCTGTAGATGTTAAAAAAGTAAAATTTTTCAAGTATTTTTGCACACATAATCATTTCTATATTGTTCTTAAATCTAAGGAAATTGCGTCCTTGTGAAGTGAATGCAGAGTGACAAAAGTTCATCATTTTTGCTTATCCTGAATATAGCATAATAATCTTGAAGATGAATAACAGTGAATTAAATTCAGCTACTAAGTTTTGAAACTATGGGCTCTTAAGAGAAAGAATCTGGGAACTACTTAAGCAGATTGGGCAAATTGCTAGGTGACATTTTGCCCTTGAAACTCTAATCTGAGGCAGAGCTCAGCTACATTCTAACTGCACCTTCAATATCCTGATTCACCCTGCAAGTAATAAGTGTTAAGAAAATCAATCCATGCATACAGAAACACACAGCATGGTTTCCTGGCCACCTTTAATATTTCCACTAAAATCTCGTTTTACTGGAACAAAGATCCATGAAAACAGCACATTTTATTCAAAACAAGGCAATATTGGTATTGACATAGCTGCTAGGCTAATGAAAACAATCAATTTTTTTGTCCGTCATTATGCTTTTATTAGATTTATTTTGGAGTAAACCAGTTGCTTCACTTAGTCAAGACCTGTGCCATTCTCTGTTTAGTGGTATTTACACATATTTTCCTGCCAACAGTCAGAAATTGAGTAAAATGTTAATTAAAAGATTAAAAAAGTTGTAAGCGAGACTTTGAAACACTGTAATAGTGTAGTTTAGTCTGGTGGACGATTCCTATGTGTAATGTGATGCACAGTGAAGCTTGTCCCTGGCAATGAATAGTCCTTCAGAGAGAAGAAAATATTATCCAAAGAACTCACCCTTCAGATATGAAAAATTGTAGCTGAGTTTGCAAAAACAGTATGTATGTTGCAATGGATGTATTGTTTTCTAAGTGTTGCAATTGGGGACACTTTGAAAACAAATTGCTTGTTGGATTTGAAATTGTCCTGTATTGGCTTTGTCTGGTTGAATGCAAAAGAGCTCCAATCCTCTTTATACACTTAATAAGCTTATTCTGAATCCAGTTCCTTCTCATTTGTGTTATAAAATCAAATCCCATTGCCTTCATTTGTGTGTTTGTCACCATTGTTGTCCTTTTCCTTAAAAGTTTGCATATCTGTTTCCCAGAAGAGCATGTGAGAAAGCTTGAAAGCTCTTGGAAATAGGGAGTAATTCATCTTTGGGAGATTTGTGTTTAAATATATGATCCAGTTACTTTTATGTGAAATCTAGTTAGGTCAGTGCGGTACAATGCATTCCTAATTGGGAACAAATTGCTCTAAAGATAACATAGAAGAATTGAGAGACTTTAAGATCATTGAGAAGCAATAATGAAGCAAAGCTTCAGTTCAGCAAAACGTATAGGGAAGTGTTTAAAATTGTTTGACACCGCTTGATACAGTTTTGTTTAAGAACAGTGCTTTTAGAATGAAGAATAGATCATGTAAATATGGCTCTCCACAGGCTTAATGTTAAATATATTCTGAGTTCCTGTGTTGGTCTTGGAGCTTATGCCTAATAACCTGCCCTCGGTGGTCCCTTGTTTTTGAATGACAGCTGATTGCTCTCTTCCTCCACCACCACAGTGCTGAGGCAGGAAAGCTGAGCTGTGGATGGCCAAGCAGCTGCTCAGATGAATATATGCACACTTTTTAAGTGCAGAGCTTGATAGAACAGCCATGCAGTTCTGCTTGAGCCTTTTGCTTTAGGGGCTTCTTTTCTGGACCAGATGTTTACACTCAGGGATTTGACAACTGAAAAACAAATTAAAATAAAATAAATCAGTTGCCATATACAGTTTCGTTCCAGCCCTCTGACTTTACTTCTGTGTCCATTTCAGCTTTCACAGGAAATCCAATGTGCTCTGGTTGATCATATCCAGTCCCTGGTGAAGTCAGAGAAGAGCCGCCAGGTGATGTGTGAATCCGGCTTGCTGAGCACCATCATAACCTCCTGTCAAGATGCTTTCTGCAATGACAGTCATCCCCTGCATCTGCCCCTCACTAGGGTGTTTGAGAAGCTCGCATCACAGGCTGTTGAGCCACATGTGTTAAGGTATTAGATTGTATCTAATGGAAATAATTTGCTTTCGTGGTGCCTTTTTTTTGCAGAGTTTATATAATAATTAGATGCTTCACCTAGTGCTCTAATTCAGCAAGACAGCCTTTTGTTTCAAGTCTCAGTTAATCCTCCTTTCTCACTGATTGCAGGATATATACTTAAATGACTCTTGAAGATGGTATGAGTCGGCAGTGTTCTGCTGCATCTTCTCTGCAGGGGTTGTAAAGCCATTTATGAATGAACTAATTAAGTCATTGCAAAACAACAAGGGTTAGTCTCCCCTGGTATTCATATGGAGAAGCTGTTTTCTGCAGAGTAAAAATGACTTTCTCGTATCTCAGATCCATGTCAATGACAGATGCAGAAATAAAAAGTGTAGTCTTCTTCCTCAGTCGCTGGTTCTAGTTTGAGTTTGCACTTTCTTCATTAATGCTAACAAGTGCTAGATGTTACAGTACCTAATAGCTATCAAAGTGCAGATAAATTTAAATATTCAGTGGAAGACTATTTCTTTCACTCAAATACAGAATAGGATTTCTAAAAAAGAACTCAATAAAAAACCCCAACCCATAGATTTTTTTTTTCTGAAAAATTAGGGCTATTCAAAAATACTAATGAAGAAAAGAAATCTTTGATTTTTTTTTTTATCAGGAATACCTTGAAAGGGAACGTAAAGCAAACCAAATATTTGTGCTGCTACATTGGAAAACTTTTCTTCTGTTCTATTTGGGATGTCTTTCAAATTTGGTGTTTAATAAAAAAATTGTTCTCCAGAGGTCTAAGTTCTATTTGCATGGTTGTTGTGACTCCAAAGTGTCTGGCTTCATTGTTTTCCTTTTTTTAAATTGTCTTTTTTTTTTTTTTTTTGTAATGTTAGGCAATTTCTGTGGTTGGGAGGTTCTCCATTACTACCTTCTAGGCCCAGCGCAAACAGGACCAAGGTCCTTTCAAGTCAGTGGAGTGATTCAGCTAATGCAGGTAAGCACACAATGAACAGCCTGTTGCTGATGCAGCGGCTGAGCTAGAGATGTCCCTGAAATGACAGGGAACTGCCGTTGAGTAGGTTGCTCCAAGACAGTCACAGTGAAAGTGGAGTATGCCTAGAAATTTTTCACTGGGTATTGCCCAGATTGGGTGGTACTTGACCAACACTGAGAGCTGATCCAATGACCAGCAGAGATCAAATTATAATATCTTTGCTCAAGTTAGATGCTCATATAGACTCAGACTTTGCTGGATCAGACATGGAAGTGATCTATAAAAGTACTAATATCCTACAAACCAAGGGGAGTGTCTCGTTCATTTGCAGCATGTTTTTCCTGTGATTTATAGATAAAAATAGAATAAGAATGGGAATAAAGAGCACTGCTTTTTGGAGTCCCTAGGGTATCCTAGTGATGTGCCTTGCTTATACGGGCTATTTTCCATCTGAGTCCTTTCTCTGCTCTAATGTATTTTATAGATGAGAGGCTACAGTACAGTAGTATTTGGTGCTTAAACTAGTCTCATGCCTAAAACACCTGATACAGTGCGGTCTGTATTCGGGTCTTCTGTTCTTTGCAGTCATTCTTCAAATCCTCTCCCACATGTTGCTTGTAACTATTCTGTTACAGCAGAGTTGAATGAATGGTCTTTTTATAAGAAGAATGGATCCAATGGGTTGGGGACATTTTTTAGTAGGGTGAGTTCTGGAGCTGCCTGAAGATGTGTGGGAAGAAAATATGGCTATGGCTCTCCTGCCAGCCTCCCATTTTGAAATGCCTTCAGTGCAATATTTTTTGTATTGCTGTAGGTTTTCTGTAGGCTGCTGAGAGTGTGTTATTTCAAGAGCATGAAGTGCTGTTCTGAGCAGTGATGAATAGAATATGGGCAATCCCTATGACAGGAAAAAGGCTTGTGGACATTGATCTGGTTAGACACTGTGTTCATTTTTCAGGTTCAGAAGAGGGCATGGTGGACAGTAAAACTGATCCTCAGACAGTTGTGCCTGTCAGGACCTCTCCTTGGCTGTCGAAGGGATCTGCACTGGCACTCCAGACTGCCATGAGTCTCATCTCCATGACATCACCTCGAAACTTCCAGCTGCACAGCAGTGCTTTAGCGCCATCGTTTGTGGAGTTTGACATGTCCATGGAAGGCTATGGGTATTGCTGCTGTTGCTTTTATTTTAGCTGCTCTGAGGTCTTCAAGCCCTTACTCTGAACACAGTAACTATTCATTTTTCTCTTTGTCTTAATCTATGTACCCTATGGCTGCCTTCCTTGCAGCAAAGTTGCCAACATATTTTGCTACTATTTTAATGCTGACAGCCTGCTCTCTGCCTTGCTACCATGATTCAGCAATACCAGAAGTCACTGGTGACCTCCAGGGATGATACTGTTTCTGATGATGGGTTCTTGCTTGCTTTTGTAGGTGTTTATACCTCCCTACCTTGGCCACTGTCATGGGATCCAGTGCAGACCAATCTGTCTCAGGAGGGACTGGCATGGGTAAGCACTTGGACTCACATACAGCTTGCTGGAAGCACTGACTTCTCAGCCCCAATGAAAGCATTCGGCAGTTGTAAGAAAGGGCAGCACATAACCTGTGTACTTCAAAATGTTTCTGTCTCTGCGTCCCAGACCAGCTCTGAACTGTATAACTTGGACTGCTTAGCAAAATGAGGAATTGGGTGCAGCTTCATAGTGTGATGAATTAATATTAGCAATACAAATTTAAAGCAGGCTTCTAAGAAAACAGTCTTAACAAGTAAGAGCCACCAGATTTTAGGGTAATCTCCTGTGGAAGGAATAGGAACTGTCACTTAATGAGATTCTCCTATACAACAAAACCCTGTATTGGGTGGAGTGGGAAATGGCTGTACCTTTTGCTTCCTGAATTTTTGTGAAATTTGAGAACTTGTTTCTGGCTTGGAGATTGCTAATTCATGAGCTCCATAGCATGGAGATTTACTGGTCATTTCTCATCAGTCAGCTTTAGGTCGTTTATACATGTGCACAGACTCATATGTGCAATCCCTGTGATATTGAATACAGGTAATGCAATCCAACAGAATAGAAATTAAACCCCATAATCTAATGTTGGTTCTTCCATGGTATGGACTACAAATGAAATAGAAAGCAGTTTGCTAATGGCTACACAAGGAAAACAACTTCCTTACTGCCTTTTTGTTTCCTGTCTACAGGTATCAGAACATTCCCTCCCTCAAGTGGCCTGACACTCTCCTGCTGGTTCCTGGTTAGCAAGTTCAGTTTGGTGCACAACAGCCACCCACTCCGCTTCCTTACAGTCGTGAGGCACATGTCAAGAACAGAGCAAGAATTTGTTTGCTTTTCTGTAAGCTTTGTCCCACAGGACTTTTCTTTGGTCATTTCTACAGAAGAAGTGGAATTCCAGCCACTTGGTAAGGCTCTTTTCAGTCAAGCTGCAGTGCTGTTGTCCTCTTATTTTCTGGAATTTTTCATTAATAAATTTCCTCCTCTTTGAAGTACCCAGGATATTAAAGAGATTACTTTTCAGTTTTCCTCTTGCATCCAGTTGTAATCGTAATTCTTGGCCATGTTTAATTTTTGTTTGCTGTAGCCATTGTGAATTAATGCAATATTCTATGCACAATTTTTGAGTGTCGTTTCTATTGTGGGATGCAGTTGTGGAGATTGGGCTTGAACCAGCTGGCCCCTGTCTGTTCTGTGTGACACTAGGCAGTTTTGGAGAGTAGGACTGAGGATTTGGGGAGCGATCTAGCTTCCTCATGAAACAAATCATTTCCTCTCCTTGCTTTCAGAATGTTTTCTATTATGCCAGTCTGTTAATATTGTTCCCTGTTGATATTTATCCCCTTTTCCTTATTGAGTAGAGTAGGTACTTCAAATGTAAATGTGATTGAATATTCCAGAGGAGGCTGGAAATGTATTGGGAATAGTCACTGGGACTTCTTCATGCACAGCTGACATTGTGTGAGTGCTCTGATTGCCTTAGATAATGATAAAAATTCCAGCTTGCCTTTTTTCATAAAAGCTACAAATTAATATAGAGACTTTTATCATCTCATGGATTGGCTAGGAATTTTTTCTGTCAGCTAACTCTGTGAATATACTGAGGGGTTCTTCTCTTGGTGAATATGTTAGTTTTGTCCCAGTTCAGGGTAGTTTTGCAGTGTCAAGGCAGATAGCAGGTGTTATTTGGGAGGATGACACATTTTATGCTAGAGGGATCTTGAGAGCTGTGCAAGTTGTAGGTCCTGATAACAGACCTTGGGCAATGTTTTAAAGACATTGGACATAATAGCATCAAATCACACTCTCCCCACAGAGTGTCATGTTCTTTCTGTCACATTTGAAAGTTGTGTTTTTTGGGGGCAGGTGAAGGTGAGAAACTTTCTGTTGACTTATCCCTGTTCTTGCTGTTACAGATATTATGGAACCTGAGGGTGAGGTCCTAAATCCCTCCCCATTTCCAGGGCAAGTCCAGTTTGGCTGTGGTAAACTGCTGGTCACTGGCCAGTGGCATCATCTCACAGTGACAGTTGCTAAGGAAGCGAAGAAGAACTGCATTGTGTCAGCTTACATAAATGGTCAGATGCTTGGCTCTGCAAAGGTAAAGGCTCTCTGCATAGATCTTGTGCCCGACTTTTGCCTTGCATTGCTTCTCATTTTCATCTCCCAATGCACCTACCGTGACTTTTCAGTATTAATCTGAGAAACTCAAAGCGTGGTGATTTACACATGTAACATGTGCCACTGTGCTGGGTGTGAGTGGAGTCAGAAATCCATACAAAACAGGGTGTATTTGTGCAGCTTTTCAGAAGTATGGTCTCAGCTTATACTGATGCCTTGAACTAGTTGCCCCCTCCCCCTTCAGCATGTAGAAAACCAGGGCAATTTGAGTGGTGATGCTCCTCTAAAGTCGGGGTTACCTAGGTTGCAGGTAGCTCAGGGTTATGTTGCTGAAATTCAGTTATACCCCTAGATCAAAATTTTCTGAGTTTACTTGTGATTCAGAGGATCTATCAGTTTAAGCCCAAGATTTGCAGAAATTGCCAGCTATAAGAAGTACTTCACATCACGGTGTGACCAGAGGGCCCTAAACCAAGGATGACTTGGATTTAGGCTAAAACCTGCAAAGGTGATGAGTTATGCAGGGAGTCTCCACTTTTTCTTTTGAAGAAAGCTCTTGAAAAGTGGAAATCTCACAGAGAAATAAGCTGTGACTGACCTGCTCTTTGCAAGAATCCAAAGATGGGAGGAATTTCCTCAAGCCTCTCATTTGGTCGTGTTTCAAGCTGTCCTCTTTCTCTTACATCCACTGAACAATCAGTCAGTGGTCTTTTTCCTCACTAGCACACTAAGCATTCAGGAACAGATAACTGTTCCTCTGGGTTAGTTGTTCAGTGTATGAGCTGGCATCAATTCATGAGTTCATTGCAAATACTGGTGTACTCGTATTTTCCCTAATGTGCCATTTCTTGTGATTTTTGTTGCACAGCAGTCAGTTCTCAGGTTGCATGAAATATCAGGCAAAAGTAATCCAAATGCACCTGAAGGGTTCATAATCTACGAGATAAATGAGAATAGCCCCTGGTTTATATTATTAATATCATCATGCTCCTGGTTTTGCAGTTAATCTCATACTAATTCAGAGATCTGATTTTTGGATTTTGAATGCAGTGTAGAAAATGCAGCCTGTTCTTTCTATTATATCTCTAGTTGGTGTGGTGGTTTTTTGGTTTTTGTTTTTGAATAGAATCCTTTTATTAATTGAAACTTGTAACCTTGGTCTCTTGCTTTTTGTTCCCATATTTCAATTCAATCTCAGCACATGTAAAGCTCACTTATGTGTTTTATACTTCCCCTGTAAATGCAACCTGTTTAATTCCAAATATTCTCTTTCCCATACTTGAGAAAAATGATCTGTCTTATAAATGCCTTTTGGGACCTATAACCATTTCAAGGATGAAAATTTAATTTAATTTGACTTCCTTCAAATGAGACTGAAAGTCATCAATAAAACTAAGCCTAAACATTGCAATTGATTAAAGAATTCACAGCAAGTGTGTTTAACATTCAATGAAATGGCTCATATAAATAAAAGAATCCTTTAGTAAACAAAAGATTGTCCCAGTGTTGGGGTCACTAACTTAATGCAAGCCTTCATCTTGATACATACAGTGAAGAAAAGATTGTCTAAAAAGTTAGAAATGGACGAAGGTTGTTAACAATACCAAAGGCTAATTTTAGTTGGTGGAGCTGGGGAGAGAGAAGGGGGGTAGTGGTGGTGTTACTGTGTTGCATCAAGTCTAATATTTATTCACTCAAGTATCAACTCCTGCCTCTTAATATTGACCAGCCCTGTCTTCTAAATCTCAGAGATCAGTAAATGCTAGGAGTCTCCCATCCTAACAGCAAATTGTTAAAGACAGGGCTAAGCCCCAAAGTACAATATAGTTTCTCTCTACCAAAAAATTCCAACTACTTCCTGTTAGAGCTCTCTACAGTTAAATAAAATAACAGACTCAGTTTAGGAGGCCAAATCATTATTTTGGTACCAAAAATAAATGGCCCTGTTTCCTAAACAATATTAGCTCCACTGAAGCATTTGGACGTCTACACTGATGCAACTGGACAAGCTACACTCTTCAAAAACTGTTTATTCTCTATTTGTGCCAGTATAAAGTGTGATCTGTAAATTCTCTTTCTGTGTTGAATGTCACAGTCAGGGTTATGAAGTTTTGAAAAGTAAAAATATGTCTGGAGTCAAGACAGGGTTTTTCTTTGCCAGTACTTGAAATACTTTTGCCTGTGTTTTTGGAACAAAAATTAGGCTTAAACATTCCAAAATACTTATGTTTACCATACTTGTCAAAGAGCAAATTTCTGAACAGTAGTTGATAATTGTTGTGGTGGGTTGACATTAGCTGGATGCCAGGTGCCCACCAAGCAGCTGTATCACTCCCCTTCCCAGCTGGACAGAGGAGAGAAAATAAGATGAAAAATGACCTGTAAGTTGAGATAAGGCAGTTTATGAAAGCAGAAGCGAGTTTTCATGTGCACAAGCAAAGAGAAAAAAAATAGGTTTATTCTTTATTTCCCATCAGTGAGTGCTGTTCAGCCACTTCCCAGGAAGCAGGGCTTCAGCACATGGAGCGGTTGCTATAGAAGGCAAGCATTGTAAATAACGAATTTCCCCCCTTCCTCCTCCTTTCCTTAGNGCAGCTGTATCACTCCCCTTCCCAGCTGGACAGAGGAGAGAAAATAAGATGAAAAATGACCTGTAAGTTGAGATAAGGCAGTTTATGAAAGCAGAAGCGAGTTTTCATGTGCACAAGCAAAGAGAAAAAAAATAGGTTTATTCTTTATTTCCCATCAGTGAGTGCTGTTCAGCCACTTCCCAGGAAGCAGGGCTTCAGCACATGGAGCGGTTGCTATAGAAGGCAAGCATTGTAAATAACGAATTTCCCCCCTTCCTCCTCCTTTCCTTAGCTTTTATGTCCGAGCTGACATTATATGGTAGGGTATATCCCTTTGGAGAATTTGGGTCAGCTGGCCTAGTTGTGTCCCCTCCCAGGTTCTTGCCCACTCCCAGCCCCTTGATGTGGGGAATGTTGGAGAGACAGTGCTGATGCTGTGCAAGTTCTGCTCAGTAACAGCCAAAACTCTGGTGTGTTATCAACTCCTTTGCAGCTCCCAGTGCAAAGCACAGCACTGGAGGGCTGCTATGGGAAAACGAGCTGCAGCTCAGCCAGAGCCAATGTAATTGTGTTGCACAGCTGACTGAGACTTCAATGAGCAAAGAGGTGGCAGGCAGTACCTTACAGGAATAAGACCCCAGGGCACTTGGAGTGTATTGGACCCCCTCAGTGAATTCCTTCTCTGTTGCAGATGCAGTATCTCCAGCCTTTACCCGGTAGCTGCATTTCCATGGAACCCTCTTCCTTTGTTGATGTCTATGGGTACATAGCTACTCCTCGAATTTGGAAACAGAAGTCCTCCTTGACCTGGCGCCTTGGTCCTACATACTTGTTCGAAGAAGCCATTTCTGTGGAAACCATAGAAGTTATTATTAAGCTTGGCCCTCAGTATTGTAGCAATTTCCAAGCAGTACAGCTTCAAGGTACGTGATAATTCTCATATCCACCACTATTTATCAGGGTAGTGTTCTTTTTATTCTTATAATCTGCTGTTAGTTTTCCAAATGTGTCCAGAGCTCACTCTAAAAGTCTGGAAAACTGCATTACTGAATGTTGTACAAGATTGTAGTAAGATACATGAGGATCTTTTAACATACTGTGAACTAGAAAGAAGGGCAGGAATCAAGCAGCAGAGAGATGAAGAGTAAAGAAGGATAACATGTCCTGAGTTGCAAGACTGTTGGACAAACATTAAAGCAGAAGCTTTAACTCAGACATTCTGCATTAACAGTGATAATGGGGAAAAAAAGGCAGAACAAGAAGTATGGAGTTCAATTGGAAATGCCTGCAGAATAGGAGAGAGCATAGGGGAGAGAGGGGTAGGGGAGTAAGTTACATTCCATTTAATGAAGAGGCTTTTTAACTAAAGTATGCTGTTAGCTTCAATTATTAAACAGACAGACAAAACAGAGACAAAACATTTCAGTTATTGATCACTGTTTGTTCAACAAGTAGTGAATTCACCTCTGTGCTAGAGCTTGGGATGAAATGGGACAGTCATTTCTCATTTGAAAAGAGCAAAATAATCTTTCTTGGTGATGCTCCAGCCTAAAACAATGTGAAAAGACTGGCTGAGAGTACTCCTTAAGAATGCTGTCTATCTACACACGAAAATCTGCAAGTCAAGCATGGGAAGGGGTTGTTGAAAGAGAAATGGTGTCAAGGCACAGCTCTGAAATAAAAACATTACCTGTAGAAGTCAGAAGAATTTGATTTTTTGAATCATTGAGTCTTTATGAAGCCTGGAGAGCTTGTTTTCTGCACGGATCTTCCCAGATGGACTTTAGTACTAATCATAGATTGTGGCCATCCGACTCTAGTGATGCCTTGTTGCAGGGAAATCACAGAGCAACAGATAAGATGTGATCTCATAATTGTGAAATGATCTCACTCGCTCTCCCTGCACTCTCCCTATTCCATCAAAACACCCAAAGGAACTTGGTCAAATAGAAATTTTGACTGTAAAAAAACTCTACCGCAATCACCCCAAATACTGCGGTTTTTCCTTAAAATGGATTTATGACCTTGTTGCAAACAGCAGTGGGAATTTTTGTCAGTGTTGTGTCCTGTCTCCTCACTATCTCATTGCTTCTTGCTAATCAGCCGCAGTTGTGCAGAGGGTTAGTCTGAACACCAAATCCTGCTTTAAGGGAAATGGTGACACAGTCTTGGGGCATTTACTTATAGTTAATTTTCATGTGACGAGTGAACTAATTTTTTGCCTAAAAGGGCTATGTCACCAGCAACAGTTTTGTACAGTAAACAGTTTTGTAAGTCTGCTGTTTTCCCAGTCTATAAATTTGTCAAAAATACAAGCTTGACTTTTTTTTTAATAAAAGTACATATAGTTTTTCCAAGTGTGAGCGGGAATTGAAAATTCTTTAAAGAAATTAGTATGAGAATTTCATGGAGTCATTAAACTGCTGAACCTGGTAGCTTTTTAGAAGCTTCCCAAATGTTGTGAGTTGGCAGCTCTGAACTTTTTCCTCTCCTTTCCTTCCAAACAAATCTTTGCTTCGGGTACCCCTCATAAAGTTCCCAGTAACACAGAAGGCCTCTGAAATGTTTTCTATGTCCAGAAAGCTTGTTTATACTGTGTGGACAGAGTGAGAGAGGTTTATTCTGGACTTTTCTGAGCTTCATGAGATGTTATGAGAGGATAAAGAAACAAGGCAAAGCAGTAACCAGAGGATGCAGCCAAGCACATCTGCTGGTGATGCAAGCTGCCATGGACTGTGTTGCAAAGGGTGAATGCTTTTTTCTGATTATAATTAAGACAAAGTAAAATTATTTCCTAAACATCAGTTTCCTCCAGTTATTTTTCACCTGTCTCTCTCCATCTTGCATATTGAACAAGCAAAGTTCCTTCAGACGCTCATAGTCTTTCTTGTTTTAGGTGAGGGCCAGTACAGTGATCATAATATTGCACCTCTGGTGGCAGAAGAGAAGATTTCCTTTGGAATCAATGCCGTGTGCTCATCTCTCACCACAGTCCAAGATATAAAGAGCTCTTACAATGAAGTGGATGGTCGGCTGATTGCCAAAGAGGTCACAAACTCCCCTTATCTTAAACAAGTTTTCTTTTGCTTCTAATCAGTTTCCTGGAGCAAAGTTTCTGACTTTGTCTTGCCTGTGTACCTTCAGTGCTTTTTTTTTTTTACTTCTTTTCCCATTCCTTAACTCTGTTCTACTTGTAGGTTAATTTTCATCTATGGAGAGAATGGATTGGACAGTGTAAGCACAATGTTAAAAGCATTTTTTGAAGCAGGAACAGAAGCCATAATTTTCAGATTTTATGACAATTTGTTTCAGTCTGTTTTCTTAATGCCTTCCCAAGGACTTTTCACATGCTATTCTATCATTCTTGCTAATATCAGGTCTATTGACATGTGAAAGTAGTGGAGTTGTGGGATGTTGTTGGTGGGTGAATATTTGTCCTTACAATCAACTTTTTATGCAAAAATATGGTTTTCATAGTATAAAAGTAGTAAAATAATCTAATTAGAGCATGCATTTGTTACTTTTAATGTCTCTGATACTACTAAAGTTTTTAAAATGTCTTTTATCTGTTTTAGATTGGGATTAATTCTCGGGACAGTTCAACTCCAATATTCCTAGCTAAGAATATTGCTGGACACCTCTCAGGTTCCTTGCGGACTATTGGGTCAGTCGCTGTGGGCCAATATGGTAAATGTTTAATGTTTTTTTAAGAGTGGAGCTTTTCTCTGCCCAGTAACAATAGATTTAGTCTGTGTAACTTCCTGGTAGAGTAACACTGCAATTTCCTAGGGGTAAGAGTGTTCCAGTCCTCTCCAGCAGCTACCAGTCTGAACTTTATTGGAGGCCCTGCCATTCTCCTGGGTCTCATTGCTATGGCCCGTGATGACCACACCCTGTATGCAGCTGTCAAAGTCCTGAACTCCATCCTCAACACTAGCCCCTTGAGTGAAAAACTGATGAGACACATCCATGGATACCAGGTAGACACTCTTTTGTTCATTCATTCTGGTTATAGTCTTTCCCTTGTAGATATTTATTCCCAGTTCTATCAGTGGGAACAAACCAAATAGATCCTGGCTGTAGGCACTTGTGGTTGGAACTTTTTAAGTTAGGAGGAGCATATAGGATAGTGCTCTATATTGTGCCCTTACAGTCCCTGGGAGCCTGTGTAACAGTATATCTGCTGAAGGGAATGTGAGGACAGGTGCCTCTTGGTCAGATGTGATTTAATAAACTAAATAAGCCAGTGCAGCAGATTTGTGACTGACCTTTTACCAACACACTTGATCCCACACACAAAAGACCACTTCTCAGGCAGGTTTTCTTCCTCCCCTTGACTCATACAGCCTAAGATTCCTCTTTACAGACTGCCCAGTGTAGGGCTGACAATGAATTCCTATGGCTCAGTCTTCATTGTGTATAAGGAATTGTGCTGATATAAGTAAGTGCTGTCTGAATTTCATTGATTAGGTCTGTCCCAAATTAATCTTTAAACCTGAAAGCTATGCAGATTGAAGATTTTGATTGTATGCAAAGTCTATATATGTAATATTGGACAGATTGAGGCTCAAGTATGAAGTTTCAGTTTAGTATCATTTACTTCATGCTGTGTAGGCGAAGCAGAGATTTCTGAAGGAAGAGAGAAGACTCTTTAATATAGAAGGTTCCAAACAAGATCCTTAACATTAGGGTTTCATGAATGATTTATTATAACCTTTACATTTTCCCAACATGGAAATTGTTCATAAATGGATTGCAATTTATATTAATATATTTATCCTACTTAGATATTGCTTTCCCAATCCTTTCATGTAGGTGAATGCCATTCTTTATAGTGTGTATGAGCTGTTCCTTTTCATTTTTTGCTAAATAGTGTTCTTTCCATGGGACCGATCATCATATTGCAATGGAGTGAAGCTTTTTTTTAACAGCCAAGTAATAAATGCGTCTTGACATGTATTTTCAAATTAATTTCTATTCTTTGCAACCTGTTCAAAATGTATGGGCTTTCTCAACATTCTTCTCACAGTATTGAGAAATTGTTGGATAATCAAAGGTAGGCTCAGTTGAGAAACTGGCAATGTTTCACAAATGTTTTTCATTTGGGGAGGTGAAAATCAGTATTTTTTAAATTAACACCATTTGTAAGCAATTAAGAATACATCCATGAAGAGTAGCATAGAACACCTACTGTGGTTATTTACAGTTATATTTGTCTGTTGCTTTTTAAAAATTACATTCAACATAATATGGCACATATTTTCCTCCTGTTCAATGCCACAGAGTTGCCACGCTCCTTCAAAAATTTATCCTTACACTTCCTGCACGCAATTTTATGTCTGGACTGAAATCCTCATTTTCTTCATGACGCTTATACAAAATGTATGCACACATGACTGCTACATCTGAGTAAACTATGTGTTGGTCTTGAATAAAAGAGAAGTGTTATATGTTAATTTATAAATACAGGTTTATCAGGAGCTATTAATCAGTCGTCTTTTTTCAGTTGCTGAGCTATCTATTGAAGAGGAAAACCCATCTGTTAAACAACAGGATTTTACAGTTAATGTTCTCCCTAGTGGGCACAGCTGAGCTGGGCTTCGAGTCTTCCGTCATCAAGAATTATAGTGCATTCCAGTATGTTCTCTGCAACTTTGAGGTAAAACCGTTCATGTTACTCTGTGGGGTTGGCTGTATTAAAGATGGCTTTATAATAGCAGGTTTGGTTTTTTCATAGCAACTCCTGGATCCAGTATTTGGGATGGGGTTGTGTGCTGTGCGTTATCACACTGTGGGACCCCAGGTCTGCAGGAGCACTCCCAGAGGGCCTGCTCCTCAGGGCTAGCTCTGGAGCTCCAGTTCCCTACACTAGCAGGGACTTCCCAGTGCCTGCAGGTTGCATTACAGAAACACTGAATGTTTATGATGTTCTCCTCCCTAAACTAGTTTTAACTGTTTCTCTGATGCAAGTACTGTTCTCTCAGCTCAGCAGAGCAGTAAAACCTCTGCTTTCCTTTGCCTTTCAGCTTTGGATGAAAGCACCAGAAAATCTTGACCTTGTTCTTCTTTCCCATCTTATGGAGATCTTGCAGTCATCCAGGTATAAACATGTGTTTGAATCAAAAACCTGTGGGACAAGCTCATCTGTAACCTGAAGCTGGAACTCTGAGGTGGATATGAAGGGTCTAATCCCAGTTGGAATCAGTGGATTCTGGGAGTGAATCATTCCTGTATTGCTCTTTCAAGCCTGGAGTTAGTGATTTGATCAGCCTCTGAGATGACTTTGGAGCCAGACTGGGCAAAGATATCTGGTTATCTGGTTCATGTGGAACCACTGCTGTACAATGAAAGTTTAAATACCTGCTGGGGAGGGGAAATATGAATGTTTGAATTGACTATGAAATAATTTTTAAAAATATATAATTGAAGTTGTGTTTAAAATCAAAACACAACCCTTTTATCAATATGCTTAATCATCTGGACTGGAGTTAAATGTATCTAGAGACAAAACATGGCAGAGGGGCTGAGTAAAGCTGGATTCCTGCTTTTTGGTAGCAGAAAGCTCTGTGCAGAGTCACCTGATGTCCCTTCCTGAGTTTTATAGGAATAGCATTTTTTACTACCAATTTGCTGCTTGAAAATTCAATAATGTTTTCTTTGAACTTGTTGGAATGCAGCAGTTTCTGGGGGAGAGGGCAGAGGAGAAGAGTAGAACACACAAAGTAGTCTTCAGATCTCCATCACTGACACACGTTCATTTTGTCAGACAGTGTTTGAAATGTTATAAAGACAATATTAGAAGCCAAAAGTGCAAAGTATCAGTGCAACCTGAGAATCCTTTTAGCTGAAACTCAGAAAATTTAGTCACATTTGGTAGAAGCTTTTAACAGTCGCTGTGCTTCTTTTACAGAGATTCATGTCACAATGTTGCAATTGCCTACCGGGTGCAAATGGTGCCCAAGCTCATTTTCCTTTTCAATGATCCTGAAATCAGTAGCTCCAAGATCACTGCGGCCTGCACTATTCTGTCCCATCTCTTGCAAGGATACTTTAATACAAGGGATGTTCTCAGGTAAACTTCAAGGTCTATAGCTTTTCCTCAGATTGCAGATGAGCTGTACTTCTGCTGCTGTTAGAGAGAGCCTGACTGTAGAGCTTGCCTCACCTTGTCTTTGGTAGAACACCAGATCTTTGGCAACTGCAGGATCCCCTGGTGAAAAACTGATGAAAAACTTTTTTCATTCACTCCAACCTCATATTTGTGTGAAGGTGGATTGGGTGATGACCCTTATAATGGTGGCACAGACAGTTCTGTAGGTATGACTGGGATTACTCAAAGCCTGTACTTAATATTTGGTTTCATTAAAGCCTTGTCCCTAAAGTATCACTACAGTATTACAATTTGGCCCCAAAGCACTATGTACCTAATCCTGTTGGTTTGGCTTTTATCCCAGTAACAATCCTTTTTGTTCTTGAATTTCAATCAGTTACGTTAGTCAGGATTTCATGAAGCATAGCATTTAAATCCTTGTTTGCTCTTCACAGAATGTAAGCACTGCTTCATTTTATATTCCCAGCCTAATTGCATAAGCCTGTAGCCTATCAACTGAGGAAGGTCCACATAGTGCTGTCTCCAGCCACCTAATTCCCAGGGAAATGCACTGCACAGATGGCAGCTCTGTTTCTAAAGCTCTGATTTTAATAAAATGTAGAAACAGAGTTGCATGTCAAACCTGTGGGCTCTGCCTTTTGCTGTGTTGGAGAGTATGAGCACCTCTAATAGTTAACTGCGGAGCAAGCTAATACGTGAACTTGGTGTTTGCCAGCTCTTTTGTGGATGTATGCTCCTCGATGTATGTCACCTGTATGTATATTCCTACCTCGGGCTTGTAGGAATTAGTCTGTTCTTTTTTTCATATAGGTGGTGAGACAGGTGAGAGTCGTGGATTTAGTATATCAAATTTGTCATGTTGTAAGGAGTGTGAGTGAGCATTTTTTCTTAAATAGTCATGGTTTGTTATTCCATGGTAATATGATTAGTTGTTATGCCCGTGAGTGCTGAGAGAGTGGACAGAGACAGTCCCTGTCCTTCTAGCTCCAGGACAGCAGAGACTGTAACACGCTCTCAGCAGCACTGAGAGGTGCTGCAGTTTCTGCTGGTCCCAAATTTGGACTTCTAGTGGGAATTTCTGCGTGGGCCATTCCTGCAGAACAACTGGTGTTCTATCCCTTAAAAAATACCCTTCTTTGTGGGCAGGAGAAGACTGTGCACTTTCACTAAATGTGCACAATCACATTAATCTTTCTATCCTTAGAACCAGGTAACGTGTTAAAGCAAATTACAGGTGAAAAAAGGGTGCCAGTCCTCCTCACCGAGGACCTGCTAAGGTTTCTCTGTTCTCCTCTATATGCTTGGAAACCAAGTGGTGATAACAGTGATACCGGAATGCCACCGGCTGCTCAGAATCTTTCATCTGAACTGAGTGCTTTACTCAGTATTCCACTCCTCTTGGTGAAAGACCTTTAAAGTAGATAGAGAAAATGTTTCCATAGCAGAATATCTTTTATTTTGATTTGTAGATAGTTTTGGTCGTCTCAATATAAGAAAGATATTAAGCTATTATAGAGCATCCAAAGAAGGGCCACGAAGATGAAGGGCCTTGAGGGGAAGCCGTATGAGGAGCATCTGAGATGTCTTGGTCTGTTCAGCCTGGACAAAAGAAGACTGAGGGGAGGTCTCATTGCAGTTACAACTTCCTCATGAGGGGAAGAGGAGGGGCAGACACTGATCTCTGCTCTGTCGTGACCAATGACAGGACCTGAGGGAATGGCCTGAAGTTGTCAGGGGAGGTTTAGGCTGGATATTAGGAAAGGTTCTTCTGCCAGAGGGTGGTCGTGCACTGGAACAGGCTCTCCAGAGAAGCAGTCACAGCACCAAGGCTGACAGAGATCAAGAAGCTTTTAGACAATACTCTCGTGCATATGGCGTGGCTCTTGGGGGTGTCCTGTGCAGGGCCAGGAGATGAACTTTGATGATCCTCGTGGATGCCTTCCAACACAGCATATTCTGTGACCTTTTAATTTACTTTTCAGTTTATGAAGTTTTTATCCTATTTCTGAAGTGACTAGAATTTCCAATAGCTGTTGTTAAGTCATTTTTAACCAGTATTCAGCTTTGCATATAATCTCTAAGTAATTAAATGAATGTCTTTCTGTTGACCACAACTGCTTCACTCTTTCTCTGCAAGGATTGGATTGTTCCTTGTTTACACCTTGAAACCTTCTTCTGTGGATGAAAATCAGATTTACCTGGATAGTGTGGCTGAGAGGCCCACTGAAGGTGAGGAGCTGCCTTTGGGATACGTGTTGTGATAGGTGACTACAGTAATTCTTTCCTTCCCCAGGGCCTGATGAACCCTAAATGCAACACTAGTGCTTCTGCCTCCTGTGGCAGGAAGAGGCACAATTCAATTTACTTCATATGGAAAGGGACAGGCTGCACTGAGGTGACCCTTTTGTTCTCTCTCTGCTAATAAGCCAGCAGTACTTTGGCTGCATTGTCCACAGCCGACATAATGTTGGATTTCAGATGTACACAGAGAGGAAGGACATTAAATTGAAATTGCCCCCAGACTAACATGCTGGGCTGTTACAAGGAATAAAATTTCAGTGGGCATCCTGGATTTTCTGTGAAGACTTTGCTACACTTACAGCAAATAATAATGTGGAGCTCTGCACCTCTTTAAGAATCTGTGTACTTGTCAGGTTCATGTGGGGGAACATCCAGTCATTTGTCCCTTTCACTGTGATCTTTCAGTTGAGATTTTATTGTTATTGCACCTCTAAACAACAGATCATTTTAAGGAGGCACTGGTAACTGTAGTTTGTATATAGACATCACAGCTAGGCAATACAAGTCAGACTGCCTATTTACATTTCCCTCTCCAGTTAACCTGAGATTGCTTCCTATGAGATATTGTTCAACATGCAGTCTGTATGAGTTTTAAATAACTCTAAAGAGAGGACTTTGTCAGTGTAAGCACAGGTTATTTCTTATGTTAGCAGGAATCCTTATGTCTAAAATTTGATGTCCTCATCTTTTTACTCTGCAAAAACCCCTGACATTAGTACTTCTACAGGGCTAATTTGGTGCAAACAAAGTTGTTCATCTAAGCAATGGAACAAGTTTTGTCTCTTCATTACTCTTTATTACTTTCTGATATTTGTAGCCTTAAGCCAAACATCTGGAAAGACAATCTGTCTTCGAAACCAGCTACTGAAGATGCTGTTAGATGTAATACGCTCAGACAAACTTCACCTGTCCTCTGAGTAAGTAGAAACATTTAGGAAGCTAAGTGTCTCTGTCTTTCAGATTTTTCATCTTCCTGGTGCTTAACCAAGACTAAACACACTGATAATATTTGAATTTCAACAAATACTAAGTAAGAGCAGACTGGATTCAGAGAGACTTTTTTGTCAGTAATTTATCTGGCATTCACACAGCTGCATGGTCTGATCACACCTCTGATACCCATTTTGGAAAAAGTTTCATGTTTTCAGAAAGTACTGTAAAGAGGGAATTTGGATATTGATGTTTCTTCTGCATAGCAGGAGTTGAAGAAATCCTATCTGTCTCTGAAAATCAAGTCAGTCTAATGTGGGATTATTTGCACCCCTCTATCGTAACCATGAGAATGCTGTTATTATAATTCTACCTTTCATAACTGAAAGGCAAATTTCATAGTGCTGTGTGCTGTAACTGTGCATTTTCATTAGATAGCACATCTTGGACTTGAATATTTAAACCAGAATTTTGAATTTCATAGCTTGAAAGATCTAGTCTGTGATGTAGTTTGCCTCAGTTATTGATACACACTCTCAGAAGGAGCTTCATATTAATGAACTGTTTTGCCTGACAGTAATACAAGGTTAGATGTAGCAGGAATTGAATGACTTCAGCTGTGTGGATGAGTCTGTCGTTAAATCTTTGTGATTCTCTGTTGTGGTACGCCTTTAATGAGATTTTGTTTCTAGAGAAACATGAGCTTCTAAATCACTTAGAGATAATTTTAAAAAATATCTCTTTTCTGTCTTCCATCATGTTTCCTTCCATGTGTTTCCATTTGCCTGTTTGTCCTAGGCAAAAAGAAAAGACATTTCTGGCACTGGGGCCAGACTGGTTTCTGCTGTTCACACAGAGCTATCTGCACTTCAGCACAGTTGTCCTGGGAATCAAGCTGCTCCTGTGCTTCCTCCACGATCGTTTGCTGCTGAACAAATTCAAGGAGGGGATAGTGGCCGGGCGTTGGCTGGAAAACAGCTCTGCAGGGTTGAGTATTCTAATGGGTATGTGTTGGTTTAACATTCTCAAAACACTGCCTTGATCCAGCTCAGTGGTAGAAGATCACTGTGTACATGATAAGAGAACTCCCACTGATCTCAGTAGACCAAGAGTTTAAATTACTTTCTAGGGCAAACTTGTCCTGGTACTTCAGCACATCTAGGCTGAAAAGTGGAAAGTATTACTACTCTCTTGCAGGTGATTAATAATTCTGATTAGCATCTGCAGGGAGATGGGCCTTTCTGTGTTGCACAAAATCAGGCTAGTTGATAAACCTGTGAAGCGTTCAGATGTCAGCTTGTGCTCTGAAACCTTTTGTTTCTTTAAGATTTGTTCAGCCTGCTTTTTGATAATTAGACCTGTGGTTCTGAGAAAGGGAGGAGAAAGGAAGAAGAATAATTCAGGGAGAATGCCCTTTAACAAAAGTGATAATTTTTTCCACTATCTGTTAGTCTGGGAATGTTTTCTGAACTGTTGATACTGCAGCCTAGCAGACTACTGAGTGTTCTGGGAGAGAGACAAATGAGGATAAAGTTGTGTCGCTAATCCTTCTGCTGATATGACATTTATTTTTAGACACTTTCCTTTTGTTTTTTTCCTTTAAAGATAATTTAAAAAGTCACCCTCCAGTGCCTGACAATGGCAACTTCTTGATTTTTGGGTTTTCTGTATTGCAAAGATGTCTGACTGATCATGTTCACATCCCTGAGATCTACTTGGTTGTGGCACAGCTCTTTCTGACAACTCCACAGTCTGAACCACCTGAAGCAGTCAAGGTATGAAAAAAAATAGCAGACAAGTACCTGAAGCTGCTATTGCATTACTATTTTAACATTCTATACCCTGTTCCATGAGAAGATTCTCAGGCAAGTTAACCCTACTTGGGTTTTGTGATAATAAAAATTATTCATTTTTTTTAATTAAGTTAGTTAACTTTGATTTAAGAAAATTTATGTCCAGAACAACTTTGTTCATGCAGGTGTTAAATGTTACAAATTTAATAGGAGAGGAAGGAGCTGCTGGAGGTAGACACATGTTGGTTTTGGTCTGATGTAGAGAGAGCAGGCATTGTTCTTGATGTATAATTCCCATCTCTTAATGAAATATCTTTCCTCCTGTATAGAAAGATCTCGAGTCTATGTTGCAGTGGATCTTGCAGCACCACCTTACAGAGAATGTCCTCAAATTTGGGTTGTGTGCAGAGGCAGCTGTGTTACTGCTGGAGATGGTTAGATTCACTGTGGACAAGGTAAGTGTTTTGTTGCAAAGACAGTGCAGTGTGAACGGCTGAATAAAGTTCCCGGGTGTGACAGATGCCAGTGGCAGCCTTTACCTGCAATCTCTAGTCCTGCTCTGCCCTCAGAGGGCAAGACTGAACATGACAGTGAGCAGGGACTTCCAAGGGTCCGAACAACTACTGCCCTGGTTATGTAGCACAGGATGTGTTGGGCTCATGTTCAAGAACTTCTGAGACCAGAGACAGATCTTGCCCACAACAGTACTCAATTTTTTCATTCTTGATGATGATATGTCAGCTTTCTGGTTGGGTGTATCTTTAGTCTGCAAGGTGGGGGTTGGCTACTGGTGCCTTGTCTGACTTCTTTGTGGCTGTGTCATGTTTGCTTAGGAATACATAAAGAGGAACAAAGATGAACTTTTATGAATGAGAGGAATGCTGCCTTGACCAGATGCACATTTTTCTGTGTTCAGCCTATTGCAGATGCAGAAGCCTCCTGGGCAATTGCCTATCCAGGGAATGTTATCGAGTTTCTGTGCTTGATCTATCACAGTTATACGCAGGACCCCGTGTGGCACTGTCCTGAATTCTTGAAAACTTTGGCTATGGTTGTTTTTCATTCAGGACCACCCAAGGTATGTTTATATGAGCCAGCATAAGCCTTTCAGATCAGAGATGGGTCACTACGAGAAACAAAATCAATTTACAGGAGACTGAGTTAAAATGTATTGCTATCTGCTTTCACAGGGTGGGTCTGAAGTCCTTTTGACTCCTGATGGTCCAGCCATTGCTGAAGGGAAAGGATGTGCTGATCCCTCCTCTCTCCCACTCCTACCACACCCTGCCAAGAAACAAGTGTGGGATTTTGTGCGAGTCCTCCTGATGGACAGTCTTCTCAACATCCCAGCAAACAAACAAGGACATCCCCTTGAGCTGCTTCTTGAGGTTTCTCTTATCATCAGGCTTTGCTGTTCTACCTTGCACTGGGGGGTGGATGGACAGGACATATCCTGCTAGTGACCTAGTAAAAAAAGTGCTAACAGTGACAAAACAAAAGGACTTTTCTAATTCCTCTGCATTAATGTGAACTAAGAAAATCCTGCTCCTGGGAAACAGAAAAGACATTTTTCAGGCAATGTTTAATATTGAAGAAAGGTGTGAGAAAAATCCCTTTTCCTTAGTAATACCTGCTTGTCATTACAGCAACCCTTGAATTTGTTGAGAACAGAAAATTTCACGTGGAGCATCTTGTGTACCAATTGTTGAGATAAAAAAATCTCAGTTCTCAAATAAAGAAAAAAACCCTGTCTCCACTTTAAGTACAGATTAATATAAGCTGTAGCAGCTGAGTCTGGATTATAGACTTCAACCACTCAAAGCACTCAAGAGAATCAGAGTAGTCTGAAGAAAGGGAAAAAAGAAAAATTTAGGCTTCAACTCCAAACTGTCAATAGTCCAGGTGTCCCAGATGTGAGTTGTGATGCAGACTTAGCTTAGTAATATGAATAGTAATGAACATAAGCTTGACTGCAATTGTAATGAATTAAACCATCTCATGGAGCAACAGCTCCCTGAAGGTTTATACAGTACTATCCCAAGATTTGGTATAGTTAAAGTAGAGGATGGATTTCTGACTCTTTGAATCCTGAGCCTGCTAATGGAGCTGAATGTCCCTGAGCACAAAAACTCTTGGGAACCACCTGTGAGCCAAATTCCGACCCTTTGCAAAACCTTGTTTCTGTTCAGTGTGCAGAGGGGACTGTGCTGGCTATCAGCTAGATGGTGTAGTCCTATGTAAGGTTTCCAGCTTTTCCAGCTAGGGAATGAAGCTCTGCCATCTCATCTGTTGTCCAGTAGCTGTCCACATGCGCACTCTTGCTGAAAGTGAAGTTGAGTCAGATTTCCCGTTTTCCTGCTGTACTAATATGTATGCCATCACTATAAAGGCTTCTCCAGAAGATGCCACCAGTGAGCAGAAGAGACTTTTTCAGACAAAAGTTCTGCTGTCTGCTATGGATGTCTTTCAGGTTACCAGCCAAGGCGAGGGGAAAACGAGACCAAGAGGTGAGTGGTGAGAATCAGGTTGTTTAACTAGCTGATATTTAGCATGTAGTTAATTGCTAAAAAGGTTTGGAAACAATAGCTAGAAGGACATTCCAACTCAGCACGCTCCACTGTTCATTCTGTCTTGCTGTAAGCCAGTTTGCATAAATTATTGTAATTTTATAATTTGTCTGGAGAGCCTCTTGCTTTTTTTCCTTTTGAGAACAGATTCTGAATATTACAAAGGGAGTATGTAGAAAGAAACCTGGGTTTATCCTTGGATACTTCTGGAAACAGCCCCATTAACTTAGTCGTTACTGCTCTCCTTCCTGAGTAGTCAGTTGAACCAGTCCTTCATTACAGCATTTTAGTGAGATTGGTCCCATCCTTAAGATGGAGTTGTCATTTCCAGTCTGAGTAAGGTGTTTCTGCTGTACCTAGAGTCTTCTTAGACATGTCCCAGCTCTGAGATATTATGGCACGAGACTGTTCCTTCTCAGTTCTGGTAATCTCACATTTCACTTTTTTTTCACTTCAGCTTGTTATGGAATAATCAACCCTTTTGTATCCTCTCCAGGGAGCAGTGATCCTCATGGTACTTCAGAATCAGCTGCACCCCTACCCATGATGAATATTGGTTATTTTGTTCAGAAGCTGGTTGAGAAGCTGAACAGCAGAATGTTTGCTGCTGACTCCAAGCAAATCTTGATCTTCATTGCCAAACAGATTATGTGGGTGAGTCACTTTTCTTTCCCCCAACTTTTATCAACATGTTGTAACATGCTGTTTTTTACACTGAGGTCATGATGCTGCAATTCTGAAGAAGATGGCTGTAAGCCATTTGGTGATTGTTGTTATTCCTGTTTTTTTGCATGAGAACATAACAGCTGTAAATTGTAATTAGAGATAGATGGTGCAGCATAAGGAAAGGATAGTTAACTCTTTTATGACACTGTCTGTTGGCTATGTGCAGATTGCTGAACAGGAATAAATTAATCTCTTCCACAGTTCTGGAGACTTCAACAGAAATACAGAAAAATAGAATTTTTATGTAACAGGTTGTTCAGGGGCATTTTGCTGAAATAAGTTTCCAACAGCTTAAATAAAGTGGGAGGAGTGGATCCTTGGGAAGAAAGTTCTTTGAGCAAGCCAAGTACTCTGCTGTTTTGTGTTTTCACAGGTCTTAGAAAGCTCTGTTTCTCAAAAGGAAGTTTTCCTCAGTGCCCTGTACAGCTGCTTAAACAGAGCCATCCTATACTGCCTGTCCAGACCACAACAATCACTGCCTGAACAGTTTAATGTCCTGAACACTCTCATTGTTCTGCAAGAGCAGTGGGACATTGTTTTTGCAACTTACAACTCAAATAGTAATTTTATCATCTGCCTGATGTACTGCCTTTGCCAACTGAACTCGGGCAGGTACAAATGTTCATCTTATTATAATGTTTGTTTATATCTCTGTGCTGTGCATATGGCAGTGGGTGCAGAGGGGGAGATGTCACATAATTTAGGCAATATCCAGTCTAGGGAATCACTAGGAGCTGAGATTGAGCTGGATCCAGCATTTCCAGCAGCCTACTCACTTCAGAGTAGGAACTGCAGTTAACAAGGTTGAAGTGGTTTCAGTGGAGCTGGCTCACAAGCTCATCAGGAAAATAAGCATCTGGAAATCTTCCTGGGATGTGAGCTAGAATCCCTCCACAATCATGGAGGTGGCCATTCTCTGAGATATCTGCATGGGGTAATTTAGTGACATGTTTTTTCTGATCCAGCAGTCATTTGTGTGTGGGTACATTTAAAACATATATAAAAGTGTGCACGGATCTTGTGATCTTTGTGTTATTGTTATTCGGATCTGAGCTGCAAAATTTTAGTTGTTCTGACACTGAGAGTTTTGCCATTTGCCATTGGGTTTGGGCTAGAACATCCATACCCACTGTTTGCTATTCTTACAAATGTTGATATCACAGATGTACTCTTGCTAATGTAAGCTGGGGAGTTACCTTGGAAGCTTAGTTTTGTGCAAAAAAGCAAATATTGGAGAGTGCTTTTTTCACTATAATGATGTTTCTTGTTTCAATGATAACCTTCTGTACTGCTTTGATGGGCTGAATTGAATCCATTGATACAGTATCACACCAGAAATGAGCTGCACTTCCTGAGATATTTTCTGGATGTTCTTATTCCAGTCAGACAATAATTTCCAGGCCAAAACCGTTGAGGTGGGGTAAGGATTGCTTTTATGGAGCAAAACAATTTTTTAGAAAAACTAAAGTACAGAAGGGTTTATGTTATCCAAAAGCTAAACACAGAAAACCCAGGGAATCAGAACTGTGGTATTAAAAAAAAAAAATCAGAAATAAAAATGGCAGCTTTGCATACCCCAGCATTTGACTCTCCCAGCTAGTACAGGCTGTTCAGAATTAAAAGAACTTCGTGTGTTCCTAGTGGCTACATATGCTATTATTGACAGCAGTTCTGTGACGAAGTCCAGATTGTCTGGATACCTTAACCAAGCCTGTTTCTTTTTTTTTTTTTTTTT